>VZRO01005940.1:712349-750602 GCA_013397915.1 Daphoenositta chrysoptera
GGGCCCGATGCGTGCCAGGGACCCCTTGCCCCCTGGCATTTGGGGGAGGGCGCTCGGCCCGGCTCCCCAGGGCTGGGCCCGGAGCTGTCCCCCTCCCCCTGCCCTTTCCAGCCACACACTGAATTCAAAGAGGCAGTTCCCATGCCTCCAGCAGGTTTAAATATGCAAAATCAGAGAAGCACCACTGGATCGAGAAACTGTCAATTAACTTCAGCTCCAACCCACGACACACAGTCACATACTTTTCTGGTGGCTTCAATTTACAAAGCCACCAAAGTCCTGTTACTGGACTGTGCCTTGTGGTCAAATCATGGCTCTAAATCATTAAAAAATTCCAGTTCTGATCACACATAAACTTTTGGGGTATTCAGTTAAATGAGACTGTCCCTAAAGAAAACTGATTTGCAATTATGTATGTTATTTCTGAATTGGGAAAATTTTCAAAATTCCATTGATCATCAGTTGTAATAAAATGCAGTATAAGGTAATGTTCTGCAGACAAAACATGGAACCTGGCACAGAACAATGTAAACCCTACCTACCCCATGAAATAATGCTAAAAACACCTTATCAAATTTTGACCCAGAAACACACATGTAGCAAGATAACAAATACCTTGTTCTTGGAGAAAGGCCAGTACTGATTTATATCTTGCAACCCAAATAAATATAAAAAGCCTGCCAGAGCTGACCATGCAAATCTTAACCACCTCATATGGTTTCATTCTATGAAGTGAAAAATATGAGGAAGAAGGTGTTTTTGCACTGTGAATGAGCTATTCAGGAGAAGTGTTATTTATTAAAATCTCTGGGAGGGAAGGTAATTTCAGAAGTTATAAATGTGATGAATTATAGCCAATATCTTGGAGGAATTAAATGGAAATGAAAGGAAAGAAAGTCCCTATTTTCATTTAAATAACAATTGGGACTGGGTAATGTTAAATATAGGCTTACACCTGCCAGGAACTGGCTGACTAGAAATCTCTGAAACCATCACTGGTTAATCAGAGTGGATACTGCCCCACAAACCAGTGGCACTTGTGTTTGTGTGTTCAGTCTTCATGGGGATCCACGGGACAGTGCTGGTAACTATTTCAGCCTAGGGGTGGCTTTTGACCTATTTGCTTGACTCTTTGCTATTCCTACAGCGTGGATGATTGCCTGAGAAACATGGTAGAGTCCTTGCTCCCAAAGTGAATATTTTCAAGTTAGGAGCTGGAGAGAGGTGAGAGAAGAATAGTCCCATGGTTGCTGTCAGGCTCAGTGCAGTGCAGTTTGGTGCCCTGAATTCATGAATACAGGTCCCAAGGCCACCAGGGTGGGTCACCCCATCTCTGAAATTCCCCCTCAGCTCAGCCACCTGGTTTAAGACACTGGGGACTGCTTCCAAGGGGACTGAGTGCTTGTAAGTCCCCACACACATCTCATGGTCTCACAGACTGAGAAGGGCAAAAGAAGAGATTCAATATCTTGATACAGGAGCAAGGATTTTGCAATAGGAAAGTGGAAAAGTGACATAGAAAAGCAAAGGAAAAGCACCAGAGGGGGAAGGTAGAGCAGTATGGGCTGTGTGGCAGGACAAGGCAGAGGACATGGGAATATTGAGGATGGTGCTGAAGGTAGGTTGTGTGAGGGGGTAAAGCACTGCAGCAGAAAGGTAAGTGATAGCTTGGTGTTGAAGAAAGTCACTGAAAACTAACCCACTCACTGATTTTGTGAGCTGTTGGTCTTGTATTCAGGCTGGACAGTGTTAGTGTCTCCAATTTACATTCCCTTGTTCTTTCACATCACCTTGTTGGTGTCCACCACTGGGCACATGCACAGGTACCTCGCTATTCAGACACACCACACACACCCTGCACACATCACCCACGATTCCATCTGCAGGCACCAAGGTGCAGGTGTTTGTTGTAACTTTACTGCCTTAAACATCAGCTTTCTGTGGCTCCCAACACACAAAGATGTCTCAGCCTTGCTTAACCTTGATGTTGTGAGCCTACGCTAATAAATCTGAATAAGTAATAGACAGATACAAATCTGGGTAATAGAGTTAAATATCCCTTCTTAACTCAAACACAAACCAGATGTTTTCCATCTACCAGCAGGCCTCCACAATTATCCACACTGCCCATGCTGTCCTCCCAGCTCCTTGCCGGCCCCTTTCTCCTGGGTGATGAATAAGATGCATCCCCACAGCTAACTCAGGGATCAGGTTGCTTTAATTCAACAGTACTTTATCAGGCAGGTTTGTTGTGTGTCTTTATTCAGCTGCTTTAAAGCACCTCCTCTTTTGCTCTGCTTTGTTTTATTTTGCTCCCCACAATCACAACCTCTGCCTGGAGTCAGGGCTTTGCTGGGGAAGTCAGCCCAGTCACCTGCACAGAGGCTGAAATAATATTTAGTGGTTTGTTCACAGTGCAGTAAGTGCTCCTTGTGAGTGTTATAGGAGCAGTAATTACCACTTCTCACGTCCTGTGAGGGAGAGCTGGGCTGGCAGGGATAGAGGCCAGGGGCAGCTGTCACAGCCCTTTGGGCAGAGGTGGGATCTGGACCTGTGCTCCCTCACACAGCCTTTCCTGCCATTCCAGCGTCTCAGAAGCAAGTGAAAACTGACAGGCAGAGGGTTACATGTAGAGCATGATCAAAGGCCCCCTATTTTTTACTGCATAACTAGGTTAAAATCAGCAGTGGGTTCTCATAATGCTCTCACAAACTACTGCCAAAACCCACCACTGAGCACCACCGAGCAGGACTCAGAGAACTTTGGCTGCCCATGGAGCAGCCTCGCAGACAGGGCTTGTGAGGGTCTTTCCAGTCAGCTCATGCCTCAGGCCAAGAGGCCGACTGTACTTGCTGAAGGGGAGGAAATTTATTGATCTACCTATCTGGGATCACCACAATGCAGATGAACAGGTAATGCTGAGCTGCACAATAATCAGGATGCCCCTAAAATTAGTCTGACTTATTTGTGAAAAATCAAGTGAAAAACTACTTTTTCTCCTGCTTTTTCTCGATCTGGAGCAAATTGAGAGCAGTCCAATCTTGTAATTGTATTTCCATCACAGTGTGCCAAGACAATCAGAGTTGTCAGGACTAAGCTGTCTTCTTTAAGAGTTAAATTTTATTAATAAGTTTGCTTGCAAGTCAGCTACATGAACTCCAATTTGTCCCTTGGATCTGCACAGCAGAGCCTCAGCATGAACCTCTTAGTTTTTCTACACAGAGAACCCTCCCAGCAGGATGATTAGAATAATGTGTGCAAAGACAGCACCAAAATTCAATTAAAAATGGCACATTTTGTTGGAAACAGACTAGGGAGAACAGCTCACATCTCAAAAGCCAGCTTGAATCACTGAGCCAGAAAGCATGCATTTACAGGAAAGGCCTGTTATGGGGATTGCATGACTTGGACATTTGACACTGGCAGATATGGGCTCTAAATTCTGGTATACACAGAACATTTACTACCAAACTCGTTTTTGGCTTTCCAACACTGTCATTGCCTTCTTCCCAACTTCCCCCCTGAAATTCTTTGGAACTAAAGGAGTAATCTGAATTGACCTTTAACCATTAAATATTGGCTGGCAGTACGGCCAATGCCTTCAGAAGGTCCAAGTTGGTTGGATACAAACCAGATCTTAGAGCTCTGACCTCGTCATACTTAACAATCTCTAAAGAGAGTCCAAGAAAAAGTGAAGAGTGAACATGCTCTTCTCCAAACAGAAATTCCCTCCAGGGCAGGATTTAAGAGAAAATTTTCCATTGCTGCAGCCTGAGTTGGACTTGATCAGTGAATATTTAGAAATTCAGGGAAGCTTTCTGACTTCAGTTTGACTGAAGTTTGATCAGGGTTTCTATCCTGGGAATTTCAGAGATTTCTTTCCTAGCACCAAGTCCAAAGAAATGGATAGCCTTCACATTGGAAAAAAAATTAAAAAAAAAATAAAATAACATGAACATCTGGAAGTCAGCGCTCAAAAATGGCTGTGTATAATCAGGATTAAGCCATTACACGTCTTGCTTCTTAAATGATGGAAAATTGAATTGTTCTGAATTACAATTCTCTCTGCTAGGAACCTGCTACAGGCAGAAAAGAAAAGCAACCATTGCTTAAACAGCAGCAGAAGAATTCCAGCTTTTGAAAAACTCAGGTTTCCCCTTGACAAACCATTCAAACACTGGAATGTAAAGTAGGGATGAAAAATGAAAACCAAGTCAGCCCAGAAAGCGATATATTAAAGCAAAGTGTTTGGGAGTCAGAGGCCCTTAAATAAATCTAAAATGCACACTTTATTTTAAGCCCTAAATCTGCTGCTGCTAATCCTCATATTTAAAGTCAGAAATCTATTTTCCTGGAAAGCAGATGAAGCCAGATGGAATTTGACATGGCTAGCACCACACTGTTATTGTCTTCAATATTTGTTGTGTCCATCACCACCAGCAACATCTCTCTGTCATATTTCAAAATTACTCTCATACTTAATGTACTCCAATGAGTAGAAAATAGCACTGGCACTAAAAGCCCAACTCCCTGTCCTTTGCTGCAGTAAATACAGAAGTTGTAGGTGGTATCCTAACCTGCTAAACCACCCCATTTCCTTCGCTGACAGCAGCCAGCATTCACACCTCGTCTTTTCATCAAACTCTGCACACGTTTAATCCTGAGCCAATCGTGGGGTTAGCAAGAATTTTTCTCACCCTTTTAGAGTGCGAGGAACTGGAAAAGGGAAGTTCAGTGACCTGCCCAGGGGCATAGAGGTATGTGATGCTATAACAAAAGTTAGAAACTGGAGGTGGTGTAGTGCCATGGCTATGGCACATGCTGCTGGGAGCCAGGAAATCTGCATTTGATGTTCACTGCAGCAGAGAGGTGGACGGGACTCCCTGTGATCTCTCCTCCCTGTGAACATCAGTTTTCATGTTGGCACCTGCCTCTTCCAGGAGTCCTTGGACAGAAAGGGTCATAGCATGGTGGAACTTTTCTCCAAGTGCCTCTGGGTACTTCTGTGGCATGGATACAGAAGTGAGAATAGATGCAGTGAGAAGATTTATAAGCTATTACTATAATCTAATTATTATAAAATTATAAATATATTGTTACTCAAAGATTTATACATTTTCTACCCTACTGCGTGAGAAGCAAGCAGAAAAAATTTTGACATGTTGCTGTGAGATTCTGGTACCTGAATTTTGGGCTCTTCTGTGCTAAGGAATATGAGCATGAGCCTTGAGCAGAGCTGTCCATAGCCCTGTGGAGCCCATGGCCAGTGAGGGCAGCGGGGACCCCTCCAGTCCTCAGTGCAAAGTAAATAAATGCTTGTCTGCAACATGAACCTCTGAGTACAGCACCCAGCTTGCTCCCAGCAGAGAGGGAGCTTCTAAATTTCTGCTGGCAGGAGCTTTGTGAGGAAGAAGAGCCCAGTCCTTCTGCAAGCACTGCAGGCACTCCTCCAGCTTCAGACCACAGGCTTCAGCCTCACCAGATCTTTCAGCCCGTTTTTCCCTTTTTTAAAGAGACAATCTTATTGTTTTAGGTTAAAATCAGAAAACCCCAAGAGGTTCGGTGGGATGGGACTAATTAGCCAGCATGAACATAATCTGGTCTACGCAAGCAGTGACTAACTCCTAACATACTGCTAATGAACAGACCTGACAAATAAATGAAACAGGGCAAAGTTTTCTCCTGCCAAATAACACATTTTTCTGCCAAATATATTTGAAACAAAATAATCCAAGTAATTCTGTTGACTTTTAATCCCAGGTTTTGATTTTCACTTTGTTTTTAAACTTCTCTGATCTTTGTAAAGGGGAAGTGGAGGGACAAAGGCTCATATTTCTATCCTTTTTTTTTCCACAAAGGAAATGGAGAGGAGAGGAGAGAAATGGGAGGAAAATGCTAGTTTTCAATCTCTCTCCATATCTCCTCAGATATTTTATTTCTCCTCCTGTTCTGTCTGGGGACTACAGTAAGAGAAAAAGAGGAGGCAATATGTGAAATAAGGAAGGAGCAAAGATTTCTTTCTTTTATTTCTTCTTGTTTATTTTCTCCTCCCTCTTTTTTTACAAGAAGTTAAGAGATTGGATGAAATTATATGAAAAATTCGCAAATTCAGATACTAAAAAGTTAAATCCAGTCAATGACTTGTTGCACCACACTTGATTAAAAAGTTGAATTTTGATTTACTGAAGATTTTTATTGGAATTAAATACTTACACAAAGTTGCTTCATAATAAAGTTCATATTCCAGTGGTAGGAGAATATAATTGATAAAGGAAGGGTAAAAATAGAGAAAAAATGGGGGGAAATAAAATGCAGAAACAAATTATTTTAGGTCATGATTCTGGAATCTGTGATATTTCCCATAATATAGAGGACATTATAGAAACACCAGTCAGTCTTAACCTTTAAGGCACTGAGTTTTCTCAGCACCTTGTCACTCCCACTGAAGAGAAACATCTTCAGTATCTCACAGGATCTGCCCCCCACTCCCATATGTCTGGTGTGAAATTTCCCCAGACTGCCTCCATATGGGACTGCTCTGGTCACGGAAAAGCTGCTCCCTGTCTCCAGCCTTGCTATGTCACTTGCTGTAATCATGACTTATGGATGAGTGTTATCACTGCATGAGAAACTCAGCCATCCCCAGCCAAGCAGTGAAAACCACAAACCCTGGAATAAAATAAACCAACATACAGTTATTGCCACTGTTGCTTTTGCTATAGTCAAGGGAGTCTGAAATATGTTTCCAAGTACATTTCCCAACATCTCGCCTCCAGAGCTTTGTTTCACAGGCCTCAGCTACAAATCTCCACCCACAGATGCTGATGGTCTGTTCTATACTGAGCCTTCACCACTGAGCATCTGAGAGTCTCTGTCACACACACAGTGCCAGCAATGCTCTACGTGGTTAGAGAAGCCTGAGCTGTTCTTTCATATGACCTCGCTCTGACAAAAATTGCTCTTTTGTGCTTGAACCATCCAGCTGATATTCTTCATGCTGAGGAGATAAAGATCAGGTCAGGATGGTGGGGTTTTTTTGTTTGTTTTTTTTGTTTGTTTTTTTAACTAATAAAGGGGACTAAAATATGAAAATACTTAATTATTAAAATATGAGGAAAGGGGAAGAAATGGATGGTTGAGAAACTCCTACCAGAAGACAACTTTGTCACTCAGCATCTCCCTGTTTGGAGGTAAGGTCTTGACACTGGACTGCCCACTCACCACAGATACTGGGAAGCATCTTTTGGTGTTCTCAAGAAGCTTTTGTCTATACTGGGCAAGCTAACCTTAACTTCCCTAACATTAAATTCTTTCCCCAGAGGTTTTGCCTGCACTGAGCACCTGTCAGTCACTCTGGGGCAAGAGGAGAGGAGCCGGACTTTCTTCACAATTGCTCTCCAGCTTCCCTGCCATGCTCTCCCTCATGTTGGACCAAGCACACTGGCTTTCTGTCCACTTTCCAAAGGAGTCTTTTACTGGCAGTTTGGACTGAGCTGTTTCTTTTTGGGAGGTCTTCATAATCAAGCACCACTAGAGGACTTGAAACAAACCAGGGAGATTTCACGGTCTGCTTTCAAAGGACTTGTGTGCCAGGAATCAGCAGCGTCTCTGAGGAGCTGCATTCACAGGGAACTGGGGAAGCCAAACCCAGGGTGGCAGCCTGAGAAAGTGACCTGAGTTGTGTGGACTCTCTGTGGATATCTGTGCTGCATGGAAAGTGCCACTGAGTAAAGGATATGCCTTCCTGTGTGCTGAAACCAGCAGGAGAGGCTGTGTGATATACAGGCAACTTCTTCATCCCAGGGCTGCATGACTTGCAGCCCGAGCCTTTGGGGTGTCCTGAGAGACCCTTCCACAGCACTGCCCATTTCTGCTGATGTGTCACCTTGGTTGCTCCCATGGGGGTCAGGGCTCTGTAGTGTAAACACAGAAACTGTGGAAAAAGTATCCCCCAGTGACACCTGCACCAGGGAGAAGCACTGCCTCCCTGTAGCTCTCCTGGCAGTGGTGCCAGCTTCTGTGGAGCAGAAATCACTCTCTGTTCACTGCTTATACAGCTGCTGAGCACCTGAGGTGCCAAGGTGATGCAAGGACTAACAACTAAGGCACACTCATGCACTTTCCCACCCCATTTAGCTTTCCTGAAATCCAGTTTCCAAAAGAAACTACTGTCTTGTTCACTTGCCTTACTAGAAAGCCATTGCAGAGACTGGCAGGCCTGTGCCAGCCTCCCTCCATCAGGAGCCTCTCAGGAGAGCCTGTATGGCAGTGCTAGTCCCAGTCAGCCCACAGGGGACAAAGGGGAAAGAGGTCTCCTTAGATTTTTTTTTTTTTTTTAACGGTAGAAATGGGAAAAGATCCCTACTCTTGGTGAAAACAATGGGAAAAATGAAATGAATACATATTACATCATCCCCTTCCCTACTTCCATGCATTCCTGATCTGAGCCAGGGAACTGGGAGAACTAGAACTTAATCTAAAGCATCCCCACTTTGTTTCGCTGCTGCTTTCTTTTAGATATTTTTGGAGGGAGATGTTGTGGGTGGCCTTCTCAAACATGTTTACTGCGTTCAAGGGGGAAAAGTGGGAAAAAACATGACTAGACTTTCAGAAAGAAATCAGTAGTCCTCTGGAGGTATAGTGCAGGTGTGAATATTGCAGGCCTCCAATCAGGACAAACAGCAGTGTGTGACACAGACACCACCATCCTCAACAGTCAAGGAGGGCTCCCTGAGTCAGTGCAGTGCAGCTCCATGAGAAATGCAGTGTGCTGGCAGCAAGCAGGCTCAGCTCACAAACAGCAAAGGAACAGAGAAGAAATGGTCGCATTTGTACCAGATGCCAGGCTTCAGACTGTGCTGTCACTTCCATCTGCCCTTGTGCTGTGGCAAACGATGCAAACACCACGAGTGCTTGGCCTGTGCTCTCAGGGAGCAGTGTGGCCATTCCAGCCGGCCCTGCACAGCATAGAGCACATGCTGGAGGTGTGTAACACTGCAAAACTGCTCAGCACTGGCAGAGAGAGGGAAAATCATGTCTTTTCCAGCTGCAGCTCTTGCAAATCCATGGGAAACTTTTCCTCTCAAATACCTCCATTAGCTATATTCATTCCTGTTGTCTGGCTTGTATTTCTGTGTGCAGATAGTTCCAATGCAGTTGCTTAAAGCTATCTTCCATTTTGGTATCAAGCCACATATTTTCAACCCTCTAATATTTGTCATTAATAGAAGCATGTATTTATATGTGTTAAATGCCAAATTGGCATATGATCTCTTGGCTAAGCCAGAGCCTGGAGACTGCTCCACATGGCATGCCTCCAGGCTGCAGGGATTGCTTCCACTTCAAATAACAACTTTTCCCTGAAAGCTTCTGTGGCACCTGTGTTAACAAGAGCAAGAGACCCTCAGGACCATGTCAAAGCACACTTGGCAGCTGCATAGCAGGGAGGGAGCGCTGACTTTTGTCCCCCTGCCCCTCAAACCTGCCTGTACTGAGAAAGCAGAGCCATGTGTGTAGCCCATTGGAAAAGCCTTCCCATGCCACAGGCTCCTGCTCACCACAGCCAAGGTCCCGAACCCCCATCACGTCCCATCTACAAGGTGCTCTCGCTTCCAAGCCCAGAACAGCTCTGCCTGTGCTGGGATGCTGCTTCAGTACTCAAAATAACCTTACCTCTCCTATCTCTCCCTCTTTCTTTATCAGTCCTGCTCTGGCTTCCCCTGCCAAGGTGCCCAAGCACCTCCCAAACCAAACAGCTCCCTGAAAAGCCTTCTCCTCGGGGTGCCAGGCCTTGGCTGCTTTGGATCCACTTTCTCAGTCTGTATTGCTTTTCACACATCATCTCATAGTAGCAGGCTCTCTGAATCCAGCACTCCAGCAGTAAGTGACAAAGTTGATTGCAAACAGTTATTTTCGGTATGCGTATATGTGATTGCATACTTACATTCAAGACTGGAAGTCTTAAAATTGTTTTATTTCCTTGTATCCTCCCTACTCATGTTCCATTTTTAGCTGTGCTTGCAATTTACTTGGAACCTGCCCTCTTAATTCAGATGGATGAATTATTGCTTTGCATTTTCTGGGAAAATAATACTACAGAACGGTCACTCCAGCATACACAAGTATTACTGGCAAAGAATATGTAGGTAGTTTAGATTTATATGGCTGTAACTGAAAGCAGAACTTGGCTCTGTTCTGCCTGACTGTCATGAAAAGAGATAGTCACAGTGGGCTTTCGTATGAACTTGGCTCCTAGAAATTACAGCAATAAAAATAGCAATGCCATCATTTGTTAATTCTAATTATTCCAAAGCTCAGACATACAGTCCTGTTCTTAAAGGGGTGTGCTGAACTGAAGTGCCTAAAAAAATAGTAGTAGTTCTTTTACCAGAATAATACAGACAACATAGAGCCCTCCAGAAACTTATATCATGACCATCAGCACATGGTTTGAATACTACAGGTTCTTCTAGGTAGAAAAAAATTAGTATTTCTTTTCCAACATCCTTTTTTTTTCATATTTGCAGAGTTTATGAAGCAATTTTCTGTTACTGAGGGGAATTGTATGCAAATGTAGAGAGACATTATGGTGGTTCACCCATGCCTTGGACACCTGCATGCAGAAATGCCACCACCCAGGCTGTGACCCTCATATCTTAATAAAAGATGGTTGGTAGACCACAGCCAACAGGAATCAGAAGCAAGAAAGCAGTTATAAGATTTCTTTCTTTCTTTTTTAAATTATAATTTTTCCACAGGGCCTTGGGAATTTTCTCACAGCTCTCATGCATGTCCAGCCTTATCCATCTCCTGTTCTTGTTGTCTTACAGATGTTAGTGGCATTGATTTACCTTTCTGTGTCTGTCAATGTCCAGATAACAGCATTTGAGATCTAAGCAATTCTGTCCGTTAAAAGCTCAGAAACAGAACAAAATGTTTCACTCAAATGTCACATGCAACCGTTACACCTTGTTCTTTTCTGGAAAGGATGTGCTTACTTTTCAAGTTCATTTAGGGCTGATGACAAGTGCCAAACTGACAAGCCCAAAGTTTTCCACAAATTCCCTGTATCTTTTTGGTAATGGAACCTGAGCATCTTCCAGTTGGCCATGAATTTGTGCTGCACATCTGTCCCGTGTTAGGTATCTTCCTTCACATCCTCTTGCTGGGGAAAGTTGTGCACACCAAGCCAACATGTTTGGGCAGTATTTTTCTGAAGATGTGGAATTTTGCAGCCAGTTGTGCTGCAGTTGTCATATTGCGCATGCGGTTCGGTAGTTCCTTCCTCCCTCAAACTCCCCTACAGTTTCTGAATCCACTGGCCACTTTCAGTCACATTGGATAAAATGGAAGAGATATCAAAAATAAGAGGTTCCTATAAAGCAGTGAAAACCAGGGCTTGGATAGAGGACAGAGACCCCAGGGAGTGTTCTGAGTGAAGGAAGGACTGCAAGGGGACAGCAGTAATTACCTGTCCTGTTTAATTGTCAGCTGGCAAGGAACAAACATATCTGAGAGCCAGTCAGTACCAGATGACTGAACATGGCACTGGCACATGCTGTGTTTGGTTTCCCTGGAGTTAGAGGATCATTGGAGAAGAGATGAGTCTGTATTTCAGGTAGTGCATGGAAAAGTGAGGTCATGGGAAATGCTTACATTGGTTGTCATTATGTTGATCACATCCAGAAATCCCATAGAAAAACAGGCTGGATCAATTTGCCTGATCAGAAAATAACTTCTTTAATATTTGCCTGCTCATTGTTTCCTGCAGAAGAGATGAGTTATGCCAAATGCCTGGCACTGGGAGACAGAAAATTCTGAGCTGCAGGATGTCCCCAGAGGCTGGTGGAGAACAGCTTTTCCCCTGTACAGATGGGTTTCCATGTGCAGAGCTGTTACAGACCTCAAACTCCCCAGCAGATAAAGGCAACTGAAATTAGTTTAGCTCCTAAGACAGATAACTCATTCAAATTACCTTCTAATGTGGCAAACAGAGCACGTGTGCACAAGCTGCTGCCACAAGCAAAGTTTTGTTAACCTGCAGTCAGTGAGTTACTCTGACTTCACTGTGGTGCTGCAAGACAGAGATGAGATTAACTAGAATGGAAGTTTAGCAAGAAGAGCACATCTGCAGAACCATTAATCACAATACCATTGCAGCTTCTCTTGGGTTTTGGTACAAAACTATCTATTCCCAGTAATGACACATTCTTTTACTGATGTGCTTAGGTTGTTTTTCCTCTTACATTTCCCCATGCAATGAAATGAGGGGAGAATCAGGAGAGGAGGATGAGGGTAGCAATACACATATATACTGTAACAGTATGTCTTTCATCAAACGAAAAGAAACATTCCCCTACAGCAATCATGCTATGCTCAGGAATACATGTTGCCTCATCATGGAGTCCTTCGGACTGATCATTAGTCAAAATCAGAGCTCTTTCCTTTCCTGCCCCTGTTTCTACGTGGAACAGACACATTGGTAATGAAGATGACTGCCTGCATGGGCTTTGCATGTGACCTTTCTCCAAAAGCAATTCTTTTCCATCAGTTTTCCATCAAAATCTTCCTGTTCAGCTAATTCCTATGAGGCATCCTTAGGCCTCCCAGCTGGATGGCTAAAGCATTGACCTATTCCCTGACCTTGGCATACATTTTATAATTAAACTTGCAAAAGCAAGCAATTCTTCAGACTGCCAGGCCAGGCAAGAAACCCAGGTTCTAAGAAGCCACACACTATGCACATGTTTTGTTTTACTGAGATCACTGGATTTGGCCAGCTGCTGACTCCTGGATTAATGACCAATACCTCCTCCCCTCAGGTGTCCCACTTAGCTTTTCCCTGGAGAAATGGGGCAGCCATCAGACCTGCTGGGATTTGAATCCCAAATTACTTTGGACATTGATCTTTCCAACACTGCATGAATTTTTTTAAAACAGTTACTGAAATCTCAATTAATGATTTATTTATTTTATAATTAATCAGCCCAATGGAGGAAAAATAGATAGATTCTGACAGCTCCTTAGTCCCAGAGCTGCTTATCAGCATGTGCAGTAAACAGGGAGAAAAATCATAAATATTTCATTATTCCTCAAGATAAGGGATTTCAGAGTGAAAAATTGCTTCCCAATAGCAAACTTCAGGGCAATGTCAGGAAAATGGGTCACAGATTCCTAGAATATAAAGTCTGTCATGGGTCTTCCCTGGAGCAAAGGATTCCCTCCCGCTCCCACACAGCTCCCTTAGAGCTCCCAGGCAGTTCCACTTCAGCATGGAAATTTAGGGCTACACCTGAGGGTGTCTGCATTATCATTTGCACTCATGACCTTTAGGAAGGTGTGGAATCCCATTTGGTTTCTCATTTCAGAGGAACATGGAGTTTCCCAGCACAACTGCTGTTTAGGTCTTCTGCCTGTGTAGAGATGAGGTATTTTTGCTTGCTTTGGGAAAAAGAGTGTCCTTCAGGCTGAAGGAACCATGCTGCCCATAGCCCATGCAGCCCCTGACTCTGCCAGGGGCTCACTCCAGCACTGGCCACTGCAGTGGGAACTCAGCACAGCCTGGACCGACCCCACAAAACTCACCCAAGTGGGAGAGAGGAGCCTCCAAAGCCCATCCCACCACGGGGCCCTCTGGGCAGGGATCCTGGAGCTGACAACAGGAGGTGGGTGATGGACTCCTTTTGAGAGAGAAATTATGTTCCCCCATCCCTGTAGGAAGCTGCTGTGATTCCTGGCTCTATTTAGCATTCACAGTGATGACTTGGCATGTTCTCTACATAAATCCTGATAAACTCCTAACCTTAAACATCCTGTAACTAGGGGTTGCCATGTCTAGTTGCCATATGGTGTGAAAAAGTGCTTCCCCTTATGACTATTACATTTGCTCCTGCTGCTGAGTTTCACTGAACCTCTTAATTTAAAGACAATGTGAATATTAATTCCTCCCTCTCTTATCTATCCCACCCACTCTCTTCGTACATTTCTCATGTCCACTCTTATTAATCTCCTCTTCAATGTGAACTCCTCCAACTGTTTTCAGTTTCTTTTAAAAAAACTTTTGCTTGTCGACATCAGTTATGGCATCAGTCTCTACCTGCCTACTTTGAATAGGGACCAAAAGAATAGCAGCCAAAAGATCAAGGCAACTGTAACCCATTATTCAAAAATTAGGTCAAGCACCACTTCTTTTAATATAGCTACAGAAATAACTTAAGGTCTTACAACAACATCTTTTGTCTCTGTTTGTGGCATTATTTTACTATTATTATATTCTGTACAGTAGGGCATATGTTTTATTAATTTTCAAAAGCATAAATAGCTTTCTAAGCTTCTATTTAAAGAGCTCTTGGCAAACAGTATAAAGGCTAAAAGAACACAACCTTTTTTTACATGTTTTTAATCCCTTCCCTAAACAAATCTTGAGTATTTTACGTTTTCAGGGCACTCGGGTTTATGATTTGCTGTGTGATGCTCACTGTTAAAAGTACTCATCCCATTTTTGTGCTATCTACACTATCTGTTTTCTGTAAGTGTGCCATTGTAATTCAAAACAGCAGCTTTCATAAACGTTTTGCCTCTGCCCAAGGGAGATCACATCACATTTTTTTAACACTTCCAGTGCGATTGCAGTAACCAAAGGCTAGTTTACATGGCTCTTTCAGTCTTTAATATTTAATCTAAGTGCCCTGGTATTGTTTAAATATCTATTAATTCTCCTAATATTCAGCCTGACTGTGAAGGAATCTGTGCAGCTCCTTTATGAAGCTGCGCTTCAGCCTCCTAATGGGAAAAGTTATATGCCTGGACCACAGCTTCAGTTTGCAGAGCCACCTTGTCTGTTCCACTCCAACCCTTCCCTAGAGCTTCCCCTGTAGACAGGGAGAAAGGAATCTGAGGAAATTTTTACTGTTCTTCTCTCTTCATTATGAAAACAAGAGTCTCCCTTCCTCCTCCATCCCATCCAGTCCCTTCCCAGCATAAACATCTCTTCCACTACAGAGACGTGACATAGGGCTGAAGAGCCTCAGTTTATGTGTGAGCATCAATTGCAATGAGACAGTGTAGTTTAATGATGTAAAGGAAAATTAATTATTTATAGGTTTTTGCAGGACATTCCATGTTAGTTCTCCAGTAAGGGAGAACGCCTGAATAGCTTAGTTGTCCTCTCAAAAGTAACCTTCTTCCCTCTAAAATAATGGTCCTTGTGAATTCCTGATAAGAGTATTTTCATTCCCAGAAGTCACACCAGTACTACAGCTGTTAATCAAACAGTTTCTAGGCAAAGCTGTCACCTTGAAATCCATGTTTGTATCAGAGTCAGTACTCATACTAAAAGGAGTCCCTTGACCTGATTGTGTTAATCCACATTCTATGACCCAAGGGAGGGTATTTTTATTGTTTCTCTAAAATAAAAAAGCACAATTAAAAATAATTATATATGAAAACACAAGCAAAGAGGAAGTGAATAAGCATTAAGCTCAGAACAATGGGATGGGTCTCAAATGACACGCCAGGCCAAACAAGAGCTGCAGCCTTGGCTCCAGCTCTTCAAGGGCTTCTGAATGTCCTTAACTCTATTTCCGCTGGCCTAATCCCTCATTGATTATGTCATTAGGGCCCCAAGTCCAGTAAGAGCAAGGGCAAGCCCTAAAGAAACCTTCTTTCCCAGGTATGTCTGTAACCTGAGGAGAAGAAAAGTACTTCTCAAGTCATACTGGTGTCGTGCCAAAGTAGAATTTGTTTTTCCATGGGCTTGGTGATGACTTGGTAGATGACCTTCCAGAAAGGGGCTGGTGGGTGTGAGGTGGTCATCGTGTCTCTCTGAGATCAAAAAGAGTTAATGTTCCAGCAGAGCATCAGGACATACCCTGAGGGGTGTCAGATCTTCCAGTATCATGGTGCCTCTGCATGTTTTTGTTTGAAGTGAGACTACTATGTGCTGCAAGGGGGATGCTCTTTGGTTTATCAACAGACATGTTACGTCCCTCTCTAGGATGTAATACGTTTATCTTGTTTCAGTTTCAGAAGGCATTTGTCCAAATTGACATCAACTCATTCAGGCTGAAGTAAAATATCCCCACAGAGGTGTGGAGGAATGCCTGTGGCTGAGATGGTACCAAACGTGGGTCGTTATCCCAAACTATTACATAATCTGGCAGTGGCCTCCTACGCAGACCCAGAGCAATATGGTTGAAGAAGCCTGTAGCTCACTCAGAAATGTGTTGTTCTTAGCTGCAGCCAGAGAATTGGAGACATTAATTATAAAGCAGACAAAAATGTAAATAGGGGAGTGATGTGTTGACCACTGCAGGCAAACACAAGGAGCCAGAGGAACAGAAAAAACTGTAAGCCTTTGTTCAGATGCTGTGACACAGCTGACCCCAGGGTGGCTCAGGACAGAGATCTGCTACAGGCCATCCAATCACTCATAGGAAGTAGAAGAAGCTTTAACAAGCATTTGTAAAAGATATCCAAACAAGAAGATATGGTGGCAATAGGAGATTTTAGTTACCCAAAACTATGTTGAAAAAACAATAGGGTAACTTAAAAACTCTAGTAAACAACCAAAGTTTTCAGCAGGAGTAGAAGAGTGAAAAGATCCTAAAAGTTTTCTGTGTTAAAAACATTAGAGCAAGCTACGTCTACGCAGAAGAACACCAGGCACGTGGAGGTACTATTCCAGATGCAGAAACTTTCTGAGGACTTTGAAATGTGTAACACAAACACTTAGCTAAGGATAAGTACAAAGGAATAAGACAAACAACTGAGTACAGAAGCAAAGCTGCTACAGCACAGAAGGCAGTTCAACTTAGGAAGGGCACCAATGGGAACTGGGAAAAGTTCTATAAATACATTTTGATTAGAGGAAGAAAAAGGAAAGTCTTGGTCCTTTGCTAAACAGGAAAAGAGAGCAAGTGACGAATTTTGCAGAGAAGTCTGGCATGTCTCTTTATCCAGCCCTTATTTAGAAAAAAAAAAAAAAAGCTGTTTGTGACCAACTAATTAATCAAATTATTTTTAAAATGAGTCAGAACTGCAGGTCAAAACAGGAAAAGACCAAGTTTAAGAATATTTGGATGAGCTAACTGCACACAAGTCAGCAGGGCCTCATAGAGTTCACCTGAACTTATTCAAGAAATAAGATGAAGTAATCTGTGAATAACTAACAATTATTTTAAAGCAATTATTGTAAAGTATTCTTATAGAACAGGATGAGCTCTGGAGCACAGGAGAAGGGTGACTATAGTGCTGAAATTAAAAAAGGAATAATGAGACCCCAGGAAGCTATAAACCACTCATCCTGGTTTCCCAAAAATCTGGAATGAGTTATTAAACAATCAGTTTTTTAAATACCTAGAATTATAGTATGGTGATAAAAAGCAGTCCACCTGAGTTTGTCAAGAACAAATCATGTCAAACCTGTCTATTTTCCCCCTTTCTAATAGAGTAGCTGACTTAGTGAACAAAGAAGAGCAAGTGGATGTGATTTATCTTATCTCCTGATATGGTCACATTAGGTATGAGCTAAAATGTAATCACAAGACGAGTGCACAACTGGGTGAACTTTACTCCAAAACAACAGTTATCAATTGTTCTATCAAATAGGAAGTTGTTCAAGTGGGATTCCTCTGGGATCTTCTCAGGGCCTGTTTCCATTCTTTTCACTAATGATGCAGAGGATGAAATCTGTGGTTACCATTAAACTTGGAGAGGCTACAAAAGAATCAGAGGATCAAAGCACAGAAATTATCTGGAAAGATGGTCCACAGCTAACCTGATTAAGTAACCACTAGGACATAGTGCTACTTCCAGAGAGAAGAAACCAAATTCCCAGCTGTCAAGCTGGAAGAAATTTGTAAGCAGTGGCATGGCAAAAGAAGGTCTGAGGGATGTAGCAAATGACAGACTGGATTTGAGCTGGCAGTCCAGTGCCCAGACAAAAAAAAAATATGAATACCTGAGTTGTATATATGAAGCACCATACATAAGAAAAAGAAAGCAATTATTCTGCTCTGCACTTTGGTGTGGAGGTTTCAGTTGAAAGATTTTGTCAAGTTTGGGGCATTGTACTTTAACAAAGCTATAGATATGCTGGAGACAAATCCAGAGGAGATCAACAAGTATGATCAGAGATTTGGAAAATGCAGCCAGTGAGATAGAAAGAATTGCACTTGTTTAGTCTATAGAAGATTGTTTAGTTTAGAGAAGATGAAGGTGAGGCAAGACTAATTCCTAAATGCATAAAAATCTCCAACAAAGATGACAGTAAGCAATTCTTCTTTTTGAAAGTAAGGACAAGAAGAGATCAACTAAACACTCAGCAAAGGCTGCCAGGACTGGAGCCTGGGGAAAGCTTTCCATCCATGGGTGTAGTAGAGTAGAAGATTGTACAACCTCCTTCACTGGAGAGGCTTAGGTGCAGGTTAGGGAAATCCCTTCTAGAAAGGGAGAAAACACACTACTCAGAGCCCCAAGAGATCTCTCTTGTTGGAGACCCTTCCCTGCCTGAGGTTCCTTAGTAGCTGAGGGTGCAAGTGTGTAATTTCTGGTATTATAATGCAGCGACTCTGTTAGAACTTTAATAGCAGTGACTTCATATAGAGTAACGATCAGCCTAAACAGCCCCGGGCCCGGCTGCCAAATGCTCTTGCCTATCAAATTTCTTATCCTGCTGGGGAGGTAAGACAGATACAATGAAATAAGTTAATGTTCACTGATTTATTTAGATTAGCACAAGCAGGTCCTGGCAGAAATAAAATCAATGTTGATCAGTGTATAAGCACTGAGTGCGTGTCCATTTTCATGGTCCCAGGTACACAGCCCATCAGTGTGCCAAGCCTGTACCAGGGCACAGCCCGGGCACACTGCTGCCTCCAAGTTTCCCAAACGCAGTAAGATGAATTTGGCTGCATCCTGGCCAAGATTCACAGGATGCACAGCCAGGACACCCATCTGCTCCAACAGGACCACAGGGGGACTTGAGGGAAGCACTTGAGTCACATCTGGGTCTGGGGCATGTCCTTGCCCTGTTGCAGCCTCTTGTATCGGCATGGCCTCTCTGATCCTCTGAGGGGAACGGAGACTCCCTGAGATCCCATCCCTCCCAGCAGCTCTGTCACTTAGATCTCACCATTTGGAAAGGGCTCAGTGCTCCCCAGCCACACTCTATACTTTACAGGATGGCACCTTTCCTGCCAATTAATTGCACACGGGAGGGTCTAGAAATGAATACCAGCTTCCAGGCATGCCAAAAGGGGAATGGGGGTGAAGAGAAGCCCCGTCAGAATCATCCACATTCAATTATCTTTAATTAATGCACACAGCCAGGCATAATTTATCTCCATCAATTGTTATTCCCTATTTCAGAAAAACAATGTTCAGAAAACCTAGGCTAAATTAAATCAATTAACTGAAACTGTGTTCCACTCTCTTTTTCAATATGCTTCTATGTAGCTCTTTAAAATTTATAACCTAATGTATTTTTTTTTAATTTTAAAAATTCAGAGGTGGAATTTTGCTGCTCATTTATTTTAGTGCCACATTTTGTTTTCTTAACCGCCTGGGTCTTGCACATCTGGTGAACAAGCAACATTTTGTGGGGGCCCAGCTATTTCCTGTGAGGCTCTGATGTGTTTTGTCCTATCACTGCACTGGTCTGCAAGTGACACCGAGTTAAGGTACTCGGGCTGCTTTCCTGTCTTGAATGCTGTAAATCAGTGCCAAAAAAATAAGGGCGTCAGGAAACTAATGAAGACAAGAAATGGCAGCAGTCATCAGAACAGATGCCTCCAGGTGATGGCCAAAGATAGTGTTAGGGAAATGATGGAAATTGCTGCAAGGGACTCAAATGGGACAGTATCATCAGCAGATAATTGAATTTTATAGTTAAATTAGGGCTGTTCTAATATAGACACGATTTTGAATTTCACAGTTAAAGTACAGTTCCGTTTTACACTGAAAACAGGAATTCAGCTTCTTTGTTATGTTTGAAAAATACAATCTCCTCCTCAAATTGGCAGCATTTATCCCTCTGGGTACAAGATGAGTGGTCTGGTAATTTGTTAGTGTGTGGTTTGCAATTAATTAGAAACTTGGTCCTTTAAGAAATCTGTTCAAATTGTTCCTTTGTTTGAAACATCTCAACAATGAAATCATGCAGACCACAAAAATGCTCCATCTAGTCAAAATGCCCTGAAACTGCATACAGCCAGTAGTTGAATAAATTAGTTTGCAATTAAAAAAATTTTAACTAATTGCAGACAGGGAATACAGTGACTTCAGTGAAAGCTCATCCAGTCATATGGTTTCCTCCAGAGGGAACCTACACATGCTAATCCCATTGGCTGGAAGGATTTACATTCATTAATCCCGATGACTTGGCCATGGGTGAATGTATCAAGAAGACACTACTTGGACAGTTCTTTTATTTTTTTACATCCTGATTTGGTGCACAAAAGGCTCCCCTCAGTACTGCTGATCCAGTGCATATTTAAGATGCATTGCTCAGGAACCTGAGGCAATAGAGCTCTGGAGAATACTGAAGTAGTGGGACCCTGTGCCCCTATCAAACAAATACCACCCTCAGTTCCATCACTAATGCAGGACACTAAACTGCTGGTTTCAACCTGTAGCCTAGAAATTTCTAAGATGCTTAAGAAACACAGTTTCAAAGGGGTCCCCAAACCGTAACTAAGAATTACCCTACTGCTTTGGGGGTTTTGTAGTGGTTCTAAAGTGAAAAGCAAAATTAAATCAACCAGTAGCATGCTTGATCCATGTGTTCTCATTATCTGTTTGGTGTAGCTCTGGTTGCTTACACTGACTGTAAAATTCTGGCACAGAACTAGATAAAGAACGCAGGAGTAAAAAACAAGATATATTTTTAAAAATAGAGATGTACAAGGGATATCAGCAGGAAAAAAAAGGTAACAAACCAACAAGAAAAATCCCATCATATTATCCCTGGAGAAGAAATTTAATGAGTTCCTTTCATACTAAGTGTGGCTGACAATATCTTCAGTGGAGGACAGAATTGTCCTTGAACCATGGTCAGTGCAGCCATGAAGACTGTCCCTCTGTCACAGGCTAAGGAAGAGTTAATGGAACCAATGCCAAGGTTAAGAAAGCTGCTTTTGCAAGTGCATGAACACCTCTTTACACCACAGCAATTTGCAAATCCAAGAACCAAGGATTTGCATGAGTTATGGTACGAAGCCTTAACAAAAATGTTAGAAAATCACAAAAATTCAGACTAAAACAAAAATGGCCCATTCGGGTAGTTTTATGAATGCTGTTTAAAATATTTCTATGACTGTTACCAATTTATAAATGAAAATGTAGTTCAGAAGCAAAAGAATGCTTCTGTTTAGAAAAAGAAGAAACCAAATATTATTTAACATTTAAACAGACTCATTTTTTCCTTAAAGGAAACAATCGTTTGGTGTTTATCCCAAATTCATAAATATCTCTGATTCTCCCTTATTTGAACAGTGGGATGATATCATTTGCCAAAAAAATATGTTATCCTGCTAAATCTTAAAACAACTAACATCCAAAAACATCAAACCAAATGGTCACTCAGACATGAACTAGATCCAAAGATTTAACAAAGAACTAATACAGGAATTACCCAGTGCCTGGGAAAGAAAGCGGTCACCGGAACGGGCAGGATCGCTGCCAATCCCAAAGCACAAGCACCCGACAGTGAGCATCACCAGGGAGCAAAGCAGCCTGCACGGCCTGGAAACTGCAGCCAGGAGAGGGAATCAGGAGAGAAATAAAGAGCTGCAAATCTCCCGTGACAGAGAGAAGAATCCCAGACCTGCTGAAGCTGGTGGGGGGTGTGCAATCAGATTTCTCTGCATTATCAGTCAGGAAAACACTGCCCAGCAGAAAGTGTGGGAGGAGGCTCTTGCCCTGTGGCAGGAGCAATGTAGGCACCATGACACAGGGCTAGCTGCAGGGAGGTGATCCTGGCCTCTGGGATGTGGCCCTTTGACACAGTAAGGGTTGGCAGAAAAGACGGGATCAAGAAGTCCCAAGTGGCAGAGAGGTAGCATATGCAGGTGAGAAGGGGAAAATCTGCACTGGGAAATGCCACTGCCGGGAGAGCTGCTTAGGGTGTCCTGCACATGTGTGCGGGGATGCAGGGTTGGGAACCTCAGGAGCCCTCATTTTCTTCTGGTTTAACATTGTTCTGGAAATGTTTATCCTGGGGACTAAAACAAAGAGGTTTGTTTTTTCTCCATGCTTCTGTTAGGAGTTCCTCTGCATTTCCTATCCAAAAATAATAAGAGGTTACAGAGGATCAGACATGAATGCTATTTCTGCTCTGAGGCAGAGGTGGAGAGCACTGAGCTAGCAGGACGTGTGAGTCCCCCCAGGTTTCCTCCCAGCACCTCCTTGACTGTACACTCCCAGCTGAACTTCCCGCTTTTTGGAGGACAGGGTGGCCAAGGCGGTGTTCCTCAGGTTGTCCCCATGGGAACATGAAGCGGCATCCAAGGGTTGGAGGGGTGATGTAGGCAGTCAGTGCCTGTGTGTACAGGTCTGGCAGCAATTCCAGTCTGCATGGAATTCACGGTTACGGTACTGAGCAAGGCACTATAAAGTGCATGCAAGACCACTCGAACCCAGGAGATTGTAAAATAATGTAATCATATAAAATAATCTTCTGCAAGCAAACCATGGGCTGATGTGACTCTGTCTTTGGGTCTGGCAGCTGGACCACCATTGAGGAATCA
Organism: Daphoenositta chrysoptera; assembly: GCA_013397915.1. Lineage (NCBI taxonomy): Eukaryota > Metazoa > Chordata > Aves > Passeriformes > Daphoenositta > Daphoenositta chrysoptera. The sequence continues at coordinate 735,095 of VZRO01005940.1, forward strand.
CACAATAAAGTAGGTCACTGGGTTCCAAAAGCCCATTTTTTTTCCTTTAAGCTTATGAGAAAATGATGATTTATGAAAATCAGCTTGAAGCAAGGGAGTCATTCTGATAATAAAACCTCAAAAGAGTATGGAGGGCTCTGTCATTACAGTAATGGGCCCCCGATAAGTGCTTCATCAAGAAGACTATACATCACTACTACTTACAATGCGCTGAAAAGATGGGGCAGGCGGAGAATGAATGGCATCTGCTACAAAAATAAACTACAGCAGAAATGGTGCTCAGTGGTTTTTTATTTTATATCACAAAATACTCAGTTTTGGAATTCAGTTAGGCCAAACATGCATTTTTCACCTCCTCTCACCACCTCAGAGTGCAACTAAAATGCAAAGACCTGAGTGCACCCTGCAGGTCAAGCCTCTTGCTGGCGCGGGGGCCACCCAGCCCTGGTGAGTGCCGTGGCCATCCCTCAGAAATGTGCCCAGGGCATCCAGCAGCCCCGGGAAGTGCTGGAGGTCTTGCTGCCACGAGCAGAGAGAAGCAATTTCCTGCCTTGTTTAAAAGCACTGAGGTGGCCAGCGAGACGCTGAATAAAAGCAACCACAGCCTTGCCTGTCACAGTGCAAACAGAATTTGTTCCCTTGCCTTGCTTTTTCCCCTCTGCCCATGCTTGCATCTCAGCCATGCTGCAGGAGAGGTCAGGATGTAACAAACTGCTGCAAAGCTTTGCTTTGCTCAGGTGTTTTGTTAGATTTATGTAAAGGAAAACACTTTTTCTTGGATTTCTGAATGGCTGCCTCACTTGCTGCAAGCTTTCCCCAACAAGTGAAAAACTTTTCTCAACCCTGGAAGTTGTTCAGTCATGAAAGTGGAGGAAAAGCAGAGCCCGAACTGTGGGAAGGACCTTCTGGGGAGGGCAGGCTGCTGGGAAGCCCAGCTGGGAGGTGAAGGGGAACAGCCCTCCCGGGGCCTCTGACCATGCTGGGAGACAACCAGGACCTGGAAGAGCCAGTGGCTCCAGCCCTGCCTGGAACCCTGAGCACTCCTTGCTCCTGGGGCCGTAGTGATGTACTCAAGTAAGTGGATAAAGGCAAATGAAGCATGAGCTCAGGCTCTGAGCCAGACTGTTTGAGTGCTGCTTTCCAGTGTTTGCATTGGCCTGGCAGCAAGGGAAGGAGAAGGCTCGGAGCGACAATCACAGCGGGTGTTCATTCTCTTATCAGGTACCACATAAACTAGGCACAGGTTCTCTTGCTAGGCTGCACACTCAGTTGTATGTACAACTACTTCTGGTTTGTGGCTGTCTAAAATGTTTCTTACAATTGTTCATCTTCACTAACAGCAAATTTTTATACATAATTTATACAGTGCTTTTGCAACTTTCATCCAAAGTAAAATAAATGTAACAGCTGGTGCATCTGTAGCTGAAGAGGGCGATAAAAAGAGGAATAAAGTATCTCTGAAATGCAATTTCCTTTCCAGCACATGCACTGGGTCCAACATAAAAGACACAACAGAAAGTTTAATTTAAAACTACTTTATTGGTGAAATGTTATCAGAAGCCCAAAGAAGACAAATAAATCGACATGACACTGGGAAAAAGATCAGCTGGTGGGGATGAAAGCTACCAACATAAGAATCCACACATGGGGGAAGAGCTACACAAACTGGAGTGCATCAGCAAAGCCAGAATGAAATGCTCCCTCTACAACTTTGCATTCCAAATTAAATAATTTGAGGTTGAAATGCTGATGTGTGCAAATATTATTCCTTTCATGAGAAGAAAATCCTGAATTTTTGACCATGAAATCTCCCTTGGCCTAATGCTTCTGTTTCCANGTGACACTTTTGGGGTATGTTGACTGAACTTCACTAGCACCAGGTTTATGTTTCTTCTTATTATGGCAAGGGAGACAGAAATTGGATGGCTCCTTGGCTGCTCTAAATCAGGAGGCTGTGAATATTGTTTTGCTTTTCTGGAAGGAAGGTCTGGATGAATGAGAAGCAAGAAACAAAACGGTGACAAAAATGTTTTTCTTGGCTCTAAGTTTGTGCAGATACTGTCTCAAGAGAAGAGATGGGCTTTTGGCTGAGGACTTTGCAAGAAGTCCAGGGGCTGCACACAGAGACCTTTCCTTCAGTGGTCTGATTCCTCTTGCACCCAAGGCAGCAGGATTTGTGTGCTCTTTTACAAATGTGCCTGAATCAATTGCCAGTCTCTGCTTGTAACACCCAGTGAGTCCCATAATTTGGGTGGCTGTTTTACATTACAAGTTTTGCTCACTCTTTGTGGATGTTTCACTGGAGAAGAGTCAGAATGTCCAAGAAAACAATTTACTCGCTATTCTCTTTGGGACCAGAGGCAAGAGATACTGGACCTCTTTGAGGAGCCCCTGCTGTTCCAAAGCCTACAGCCTACACTTGAGAGAAGGTTTAAATTTTGCACGAGGCACAGTCACTTAGTGAAGCATTGCACAGCCTGCATTTTGAAGGAAGTATTTTGTTTTAATGACCACAGAGTTATGAACAGCAGCTCCAACTCAGCTCATGCACAATCAGACACAATTGTATTTAATCAGTTATTCCACTCCTGCCTGAACCAGGGCTCCAATCTGCCCTATTTTCTTTTCTATACTGTAACAAATTATTCCTATTGACTAAACAGAGTGTGCCAAAACTCCTTATGCTCTGATTTATGTGAAAGAATTAGCACGATATTGTCTGGGTTTGAGGTCACTCAAATCTTTTTCTTGTACTTCAGCATCTGCATTTATTCCCCTTCTGTACCAATTAGCACAGAGGAAGCATAATCCAGCCACTCTGCTTCACATCATCCACTTCATCCAGACTCTTCTTACACAGCTTCTTGCCTTTCCAGAAAGGACACTAAACCCTTCCTGAAAATAACCAAGCAAAAAGCAACAAAACCCCCCACCTGATACGTTGGTTTCAGAACAGCAAAAACACGGAACAAAAAGAAGAACTCTGCAGAGCACAAGACTTCCAATACAGTAGAAGGACTGGTTTGTTCTAAAAACAAACTGCCCAACCCTGTTGAAAAAACAAAAGGAGCAATAGAAAAGACCCCACAACCTATTTCTTGAAAAACTATTTAATCAGTCCTAAGGGGGAGTTACTGTCCAGGGCAGCTGTTCAGCAAGGGTGGATCAGCAGCTCCCCACTGTTGATTCGTGCCAGCGGAACTATTTATGGAGCTCACTTGGCTCAGTGGTGAAAGAGGGGAAGCTGCCATTGACAGGAGTGTGAGATGAAAGAGATGCAGATTGATAAGGGACAGAGTACTTGAGGTTTCTTGGGTTTTATTTATCTTTTTTTGACGAAGCATCTCTTTCTCCAGTGTCTCGGTTTTGGAGACAAAAAGTCTTAGGAGGAAACGCTCCAGCACGAGCGCCTCTCCCAAGGAAAAAAAAAAGGGGGCTTTCCCCTTTCCTCCGCCAATAAAACAAATTAACAAAAGCAAGTGAAAGGGGAAAAAAAAAATGGATCTATTTATTAACACAAAACACAACTGGAAAAAAACCAACGAAAAAGGAAAGGGTGCCCATATGGAGGCGACAACTGGCCTCCCCCCCAGTCTATGGGAGGGGAAGGGGAGTCCACACAGCAGGCTGCTGGAGAAGGGCCGATGGAAAAAACCTGTTGACTCCTCGTCAGTGTCGGCTCTCCTCCTCACAGCAGGTGATGCTGGTGGGTTTCTGCCTCCCTTCGCCCCTTCGTCCACCGGCCTGGTCTTCCTCAGGGTTCGGACCAGCGGGGCCACCCCGCAGGCCCCCCGGTCCGGAGAGAAGGGAAGGAAAGCAGGAGGTCAGGGGAAGGAAAGGGGAAAACAAACAAAACCTTTTCCTACACCAGCAAGGATGGGAAAGAAACCCTTGGGCCGAGCCGTTCAACCGGCCCGCACCGGGGCCCGAGGTTCCGGCCCAGCCCCCGGGCCCACCTTAAAGGTGTTGGCACCTTGGGCACTGAGCAGACGGCCATGGAATAAAGGAGCCCCATAACATCGCCCCACGACATCCAGGTAGGCTGCATTACTATTGCTCTGTTATAAGAGCTTGTGATAAGTTTTCAACATCAAATATTACTCTAGGCTAAAAAGAGTAGTAGGGTGTTCTCTGCAAGAGCTCCTCAGTCCTCTAGCCTTTCCTTGGCATGATGCATCCTGTGTGGTGGCCCGTGGGATCTCATTGCAAATCCTGCTTGTGCAGCTAGACATCCAGGAAAAGATTAAAAGTGCTGCAATCAAAGTTCTGTTTGCAGCGTGGTGAGGTGCTTCTGGCAGGGAAATGAGCCCATCTGCCACACACAGTGAGGTGTCTGCACCAGCTAACCAGGCTCTGTGTCCTTGGCACCACTTCCACCAGGGACCTGCCTTCTTTCAGTACAAACTGAAGAATTTCGTGGAGCCAAAGGAGTGAAGACATGTCCAGACCTGGGAGACCTAGTCTGGAGCTGTAGTAGGGCAGATTTCACTCCAGGAGAGAAATGGCACCCCTTGTAACTGGGATCCACCGTGTCAGGAGAAGATGGTGTTTAGCATAGCTCATGTACATCCCAAAGAACAAGTGAAAGAGGCTTTTCCTCCAAATTCCTATTTTTGTAACAATGCAGTCAGTAGCAAAAATAAGTCTGGGAAAAACTCTGTTTTTCTTCCCAAAACCAATAAATCTTAAAGCTAAGAGCTGTAATTTATCTAAATCTGTGGTTTAGTTTGGTTTATTTCATTAAGTAAACGGCACCAACCACCTTTCACTATAGTTCTAACACAACACCCTGCTGGAAAACAAAGTCTGACCAAAGCAATCTTTTGTCTGTTTCTTTTATAAACATGATTTTGCATCAAAGTGAAAAGAAAAAAAATGTGCGAGATAAGCTAATGCCAGACTATGGTGCAAGTACTGAGCCTGAGCAGTGTCTGGAAGTTCAAATCCACTGGAAATAGCAACATGAAATATTTCATTTCAAGGTACCAGCTTCAAAATCTCTCCCTTGTTATTAGGATCAACATCTTCATCAAACCTTTTCAGTAGAATTACTACTGGGCAGTAAAAGGGTTGGTTGCCTACTTCTGGAGCTGAGAAATTAGATAACCTGAAGGAAGATACCTCTGGTTTTTCAACTGTTTTGTACAAATTCAACCAAGGGGTGATGCTGAAGTGAGATGAGTAGGTGTGAATCACAGATATTACACATACCATGTTATTAGCAGTCCACATCTATCCTCACCATCCTTGATTAAATTTCGTTCTTACCTATGGAGTAATTTCCAGATTTTACTGACTGTCTGGTCCTTGCTTTCCAAATTCATTACAGTAGTGATTCCCAGGACCCTGGACAGGCTTTTCATCTCTTGTGATGGAAAATGTGGTGCAATTGCAAGCAATTAAGGAAAGACATTCCCTAAGTGGTGCTGAGGGGCTTGAGTCCCACTTTTAGGCATTTATCTCCCAATTTTCACATCTTTTGCGACACCATCGCTACAAGAAAGATTGATGAATTGCAGACAGCTTTGCTAGCCACTTACTCTATACTGGCATTTTCCCAAGGAGGAACAGGTGGCACTTTTGATGCTACAATAATTCACAGTGAAAAAGAGAAGCCTGCAGATGGACCTGTCGAGGCACTAGTAAATTGCCTGCTAACAGATTCATGTTCTGCAAGCATCACCTGGACACATGATAAAGAGAAATGCAGGATCAGGTTGCACAGGAGCCTCTTATCAAGTGATGTCTCCTACTGATATCACACAAGACCTCAGCTTATGAGTCTTCAGCTAATTCGTGCTTGGTGTTACATATCTGATGAAGTTTAAACACTGCATTCTAGGTGAGCTGTTCTGCACACCTGCCACAAGCTGGACACACCATAGTGGGAGGAGAGCTGCCCCCAGAGAACACATACAGGGGCCGTAGTCTCTTTAATTTCAGAGTTTTCCATTATACTTTATGGGACAAAAATATTTTGTTTCAAAAAAAAAAAAAAGGAGCTATAAGAGGATCTCAGCTCCAGATGCTGCTGTGGCAAAGATTAAATGCTGATCTAAGTCTGGGCTCTTCGGAGTAGATAAAAGTACTCCCACACTGTGAAGCCACGAAGTTCAACCCAGGAATCAGATCTTTCTCTCCCAGACAGGGTTTCTACACTGGTGTAATTTCATTTCATTGACCGACTGCAGTTCTATTTTGTGAAATGCAGATTATAAGGGGAACAAGGTTCTGGTTCTGAATGCCATGTTTTGGATGGGTCTTAATCTCCAACCTTTTTCTTAGGGCTTTCTTTAAGATCTCTTTGACCATTCTGCCATCAGTAGAAAATTTATACACATATCCAAGGGCAAGGTTTGGCCTCACTGGTTTTTAAAGACTGGGATAACAATAGGAGTTTATTTTAAATCCTACAGCCAGACGGAGAAAGAGCATTCTTATCATACTGCTTATGACAGCAAATCTCCATACATACAAGGCTTAGATGAGGGACCAAAATTCTACTGTGTTTCTCAGACTCTCCTGCTGCTATGAAAACCAACAAAAATAAGGAATGGCAGAGAGCCATGCCCAGAGCCTGGCAGCTCTGCACTACTTTCTGTCATCAGAAGTCTCAAAGGCCCTACCATAGCCCTTTAATGCTCTGCAAAAAACACCATGTGGTTCTCTGGAATGGTTGTCATAACTGGGAGAGTGGGAAGGCAGTAAGAGGAACAAAAATAATGGTTAATGCTGCTACTAATGCTACTAGTGATGCAAGACAACAGAGGGAACGAGTTGTCTATTTCAGGACTTGCATCTACTCATAGAAAGCAGAAAAATGTGTTGTGTTCACAAGGTTGATCATGTGATGCTTCACAGTCCTCCAATATATCTGTCACGGGCAAGGGGGAAGACCATCTTTAACAATTAAAGGCTCAGAGGTCTCTTCCTCTGATAGCTTAATGCTGACCCATGGCCCAGCAGCCCAGAGAGATCACCCACCCCTGCTCAGTGTGAGTGAACTTGCTGTGAAGAAATCAGGGATAGTATCTCCAACAAGCAGTGGGAAATTTCTGTGGAATATATGTAGGTCCTGTCACTGGCAGACAATGTCTGCTCAATGCAATCTGCATGAGGTAGCTGGGTTTCGTTTTCTGTCCTGTAACTGCCCTGGATTCTGTGTCTGGATTCTTCTGGAGAGCCCAGGAGGGCATTCTCCCTCCCCTCGAGGCACAGGATGATCTCACATTCCCTGATTATCATTACCCACATTGCCCAGTTTCTGTGTGTACACTCTGCTCTCATTGCCACTGCAGCAAACCGAGCTTCTGCAGAGCCCAGGCTCCCACACACGTGATGCCAGTTTGTCACTGTCACTGGCACCCCACCACCTACTCCCTTCAGGCTGTCTCCATCTGTCCCTGGTGATTTACTGCACCCGAGCATCTCAGGAGGCCCCACAACTCCTTTCCCTGTGATTCTCTTAAGGTCATGAAGTCAGAGCATCCCAAAAACCAGAGAAGGAGGATTTTCCCTTTGATTGTGAGACAGTTGCAGCTCTGACCCAGCTCACTTGTATCTCACAGGCATTAGGTCTAGGACTGTCCCGGACCAGTGATGTGGGGAGAGGTACCAAAGTGACAAAAAGCTCTTTCTCATCTGCAGATGAGCCACTTGCAGAGCTTGGCCATCGTAGGGGTTAGGATTGGAAAAGAGACCCCACAGATGTGCACCATCCAAGCACAGCACCAGGCTATCAGTTTCTAACTGGTCTCTTCAAAGTGTCCTTGTAACCTTGTTACTGGCCAGGGCCACTGGGGATCCTGTGCTCGGAGAATTGAGTGGGGCCTTTTCCTGCCTGACAATAAAATCTATTCTAATTATAATTCCCTGCACATATGCTCCCTGAAGGACGGAAAAAAGCTCCTGGCGCTTTAGATCAGGACTGAAAAATCAGCTGGTGGTCTCTGGGAACACCTGCTGTAGGAGGCTTTCACAGGAGCAGAGATGGCAGGAACATGGATACGACCTTGCAGCACACACCTAGAGGAGGGACCTTAGGATAAGCCTGTGGTCTGGATTTGGAGCTTGCAGAACGTGCAGCAAGTTCAGCACTATGTCTCCAACCAGCCTCAGTGGTGTGCAAGGAGGTGACAGTCCCCTGGCTCCATGGGAGGAATTGTCTCATCAGGATGCACCTCCACGGAGCTCTGCACACCCCAAACCACTGCAGAGACAGGTCCCAAACCCCCAGTGCTGGAGCTCCTTCTCCCTCTCACTGCATCAGCAGGTCCCAAGGGAACAGACACAGCATTTTGCTATTCTACACACTGAAAGACTTATAAACTCAGAAATTTTCATTTTCCTTTTAAAATTCTAATGGGAAATCCAGAGGTTACATTCATGTTATGTTCTAAACCATTACAACCCCCCTAAATTTTGGGGGGTTTTTTAACACATTTTTCCTTTTACTAACTTCTACTTTGGAATATATCGAATGGAGAAAAGAAATTAAATTAGAGCCCCTCAGTCTTATTCATTCTATTGCAATTAAGGAAAGGAAGTTAAGGAAATAAAAGAACAGGAAAAAATTAATTTTGAAATATAAAAATACTTTGAATCTTTGAAAAAAGAGAAATAAAACTACATCTAGTATGATGTAGATTTACATCATTTGAGATGTACAATATTTGAAAGATTTTCTCAATAAAAGTCGTAAGTTTTCAATTTCTATTACTGCTCAAATATGTATCTGCTTGGCCATATGAATTACTCTTCAAGTAAGGAAAGGAAGCACACACTGTATTAGCAGTTCTCACAGAAGCCCCAGAAGTCATTTTCAGCTGAACAACCCTGCAGCTTCTGAAAACATTTCGAGATATTTTTATAGAAAATGTGTCTAAGTATTTATTATCTTAGACCAAGGTAAATAGAAATTCTATATAAATGATCACTACACAGGGAAAAACCCTGAAATATCTGTAATTTTTCTGCTTATGTCATGTATCATTCCCAGACTGGAAGCCAGTTATGCAGTGGTTTTCTATTGGTGAGAGCAGGATATTGGGTTTCAGGACTCTTGGGTTAAATTATTGAATCTGCCATTGATTTGCAGTGTGACCTTGGGCAAGTAATTTAAAGGGAAATATGTAATTATTAGTTTCATTTGGCCAGGCTGACTTACTGTGTATGGCTTTAGAGCAATTGCTACTTTCTATTAGACCAAATGGGAGGGAAGAGGTCTCTTTTTTGCAGATGCTTTTCCATGATTCAAAGGGTTTGAGGGTTTTTAATTTCTCTATTAATGTATGGAATACCCATACAATCCAACAGAGAAAACAAATAATCTGGATTCTGCAAGTAGTTTTGAGTGTACAGCAAGCCACATTCTTGAGCGCTCAATTTGAACAGCATCCCTTTGGTTACTGGAGCACACAATGGTGTGTGTGCATTGCTGGGAGATCAGTGCTCAGAGGAACAGCAAAGGAGAAGCAAACCACACAAACACAGGACAAGTTAAGGAACTACGCCCTGTGTAACAGTTTAAATAGATATAATACAAAACAACCCTCAGGGATTTGGGGGTGAGTGGAGTTAACTGGCAAAGGATTTGTTTTAACAGATAACTGTCCAAAATGAAGGGGTTAAGCAAAAATCATGTTCACATTTTTTAAAAACATAAACTTTCCAATAGTTCTAAATAAAAGTGTTCTCTGGATTAAAATAATTGCCTGTCTGTGGGTTCAAGCATTTTTTAAATTTTATTTAGCACAGTAGCAGTGTTTCAAATTTAAGAAAATTGCCATTTTTTACACCTTCAAGTAGCTCTGTTGAGAACGACATAAGAAGGGTTGAGTGGGTTTCCCACATATTCTCAGATTTTCTGACTCATCTTTAGACTTTTTCAGAATATTTCAATATAGAAATTTTAATTCTGAAAAGCATTGGGAGGATGATTACTTCAATTTTTAACAATGTGGTTAAAAGAAAGTTTAAAGTTAAGGTAGTCCATAAGTTAGGATTTGTTCTATCTTTTCTGTAGCCTGAAGGGACCATGCAAAACACAATATAGTACTTATATTACCTGCAGGATTATTTATTTTGAAGCTTAGCTGTAGTTTATAAAGTGCTCAGAGATCCTCTGATGAAAATGTAATAACTATGTCATCATCATCATCATTGTTATTATTACGAATATCATTATTTTTATTCCCCTGGTGAAATAAGAAATCAGTTTGTAAAAATTACAACAGCTGCAGAGAATGTGCCTCAATAACTTCTCTGTGTTTTGTACCACTGCCAAGAGAGGTTTATAAAATGCTACAGGAGTAACCGTGTTCTGAGCTAACTGGAGGAATTTGCTTGGACTGTCAAATGTTTGCCCAATATGACAAATAAAACTAACGAGTACACCGTGCACCTTTTTTCTGTCAAGGGATGCATAAAAGTCTTTATGTAAATGCCCTTTTTAACCTCAGACAAGCACTCATATTTTTTAGGGGTGTGCAAGGTGCAGTTATTACAGGTAACGTGTGAGTTGTTAAGGGTGAGATCTGGCAAATGCCATGACGAAGAGGTCCCATAATGAGAGCACCAGCTCATGGTTTGTTACCAGCCCTAAACCTGGGCTGGGGGTGTGACTGAAGCTGTCACAATAGATCTGGCTCACCAGCAACCTGAGGGGGTGTGTTTGTCTCACACAAGGGTACACATGGCTGTCCTTGGCAGGAGAAGGGGTCTCGAGTACTCTTGTAGGGATGAAAAGAGCACATAGTTTCCCAGGAAGTTTTCCCATAAACTCCTCGTGGTTTAAGTGTCACATCCTGAACTTCTCACTTAAAATTAACTGCTACTTGAGTGGACATTTATCTGATAAGTTAATCCAGTCACTATTACATGGGAGGAAAAGACAGCAGTGGCTGAGGATATGAAGAAAAAAAGATGACCAGAAGGGAGAGCAGTAATCTGAATCTCAAAAGCCAACCTCTGCTCTGCCACAGACTCACCATATGACCTTGGTCAAGTTCCTTAATCACTGGGTGCACCAATTGTCCAAGCATAAATTGGAGCTAAAAATCTGTCTGGCTTCCCTTCCAAGTGAGGATCAATGCAGGACACATTGGGAGGAGTTCAGAGAAACACTTTTACATGGAGAGAGTTTTGCTCACCAGGTACCTGAGTCAGAGGACAGTCCCGAAAAGAGGCCAGTGGGATTCATTCAGGTGAAGGAACGCTAAGTGTCAGCAGATGGAAAATTCTCCTTCTCTTTCTAAATTAGATGTCACAAACAAGAGGAAAATTAAATCCACTTCCCAGGATATGTCCCTGCACAGGAAATTCATTGGAGGGGTGTTTCCCTGATAAGAGCTTTCCCTGGGAAGAAAGTGAGTCTGCCTTTTGTAAGTGCCTCTGAAAAATAACTCCCAGAATCCAGATCCTGTCAAAATTATGTGAGAACATGAGACATTTTACTATCAAAATATTTTGGCTTCAGAAACTAGCAGATCTTTCTGCCTCGCTATGAAAAGATGCAGGGAAATGAAGTGGTTTACCCAGTGCCACAGACTGCTGTGGCAGGGAGCAATCACTTCATTTCCCTCTGTCACTGAGACCTCACAAGCTCCTGGCACCTTGCCCACGCTCCCAGCACTGCCTCCTGCCTGCTGCTGCTGCTCACTGGCCGCCTCACAGATCCTCGTTGGAGCATTCCCCTTTCATGCCTAAATTTCTCCTGGTAAAATTATGCCCCATTGTCTCTACAAAAAAGCTTATAGACTTATGTCACCTCCTGAGTTCAGTGGCAATGATGGGACCTGCAGTGAACCTGTGGTGATGGGCTGGCATCTCACCTAAGCAGGCACATGGGAGCTCATCTGATATCTCTTCCTGCAGCTCTGTTTTCCACCCTGGGATAGCATTAGCTTGTACCTGGCTGAGCTTACCTGTGATGTGGCCTGCCCTTCATTGCCTCAAAAATAATTCACACATTTCAGACTTGTTTCGACACACTCGTTTGCTATTTTTAAATGGAAGGTTTCTTAATTTCTTGCTAGCATTTGAAAGTTTTTCTGCATTAACTGAAAGTTAGAGCTATAGTTTCTCCCAAATCCTTCTGTTTGAAATAGCATGGCCAGAGGTTTTCTTCTGAAGTTTTGTTTCAAGAAGTAAGTTCCAGTGGTCTTTCCACAGCAAAACTGTTCCCAGCACGTTGTAACACGTGAGCTCTGTGGAAGAGGGGAGTACAGCACTGTGATTCTCTCCTCTGGGACCACCACCCTGACCAGACCCAGGAAAGGGGCTCAGGCATCAGCTCTGCAGCTGCACGGGACTCCTCTCCGTGCTGCTGTGGGTGCCGTAGGAGGCACAGACTCGCCGCCGGGGCTGCAGGGTGGGAGGGCAGCGAGGCAGTGCTTGTGCAGCCCACAAGAGGACGTACTGTCATCCGGGTGGCACCGGGACAGCTGCAAAACCCACTGAGCTAAACCCAGGCTTTTGCAAACACTTCAAACTTCTGTCCCTAAGACCTTTGAAACCCCCATCTTCAAATCGACTGCTAATACAGTTACTGCTAATGCAGTGGACTGCTAATGCAGCTGCTGTTTCCCAGAGCTGGCAGGCAGCTGCAGGGGTCCCTGAGGCTGCAGCCTGTGCATTAGACCAAAGGGGCTCGAGGAGTCCTGGTGCCCCGAGGAGCTGGGCTGGGGGCCCTGCCCATGCAGCCCCAGGACTGAGACCACCTCTGCCTGCCCAAACATGCTCAGTGCCCTCATTCTTTTTGGGGTGAGCACGTGAGGGTCTCCCACTCAGGTCTGCTTCCAATCAGCGAGCTGTGCTGAATGAAAGACTGCTCACATCGGAGCCAGTGCGTGTCAGGGGTGGCCAGGGCAGAGTGCATGAGAACTTCCCTCCATCTGGGAAAACACTTTTAATAGAACAAGACTGGCTCCTCACAGCAAGCAGCTAGCCCACGGCAGAGGGGAGGGAGGCAAAAGCAGAGGCTTCTCCAGCAGCTGTCAGCCTGCCTCTACAGCAGCAGCTATTACAGCTGCTTAATAGGAACCACCCTCCCACACGACACTCTGTGCTCTCCAGCAGGTTGGAGACAAGGCGAGCCAGCCAGGGGCACAGACCCGCAACTCTGCACACTGGTGTGAATAGGGAAAGAGGTTTGTATCACTAGGGGCCACAGTTTTGCCCTCTGCCAGACAAGGGCAGAGCTATACTGGCATCCTCTGTGAAGATATGGCAGTGCTAAGAGCCTGGGGAATTTATGGGATGACAGATTCCAGGCTCAGATTTACTCTGATTGGAGTTAAATCCCCAGCCCTATATTAAAAATCATGTGGTCTTCAGAGCAAATCCTGCCTGGCAGGATGTGAGTGAGCTCCAACCCAAGTCTCCAAGCTCCACTTCCCAGGGTAAATTCTGTGAAGCCAACAGCTGCTCTAGCTCTGGGCAGAGAGGGGGCTCTGCTGCCAGCCTGCAGCCAGGCAGAGCCAGGGCAGGTGCCAATGGACCATCTCCTGCACAGGGCAGGAAGCTGAGTGAACGCCACAGATCCTCTCTGAGAAGTGAAGACTAGAACAAAAAGTGTGGCCAGCTACAGAGGGTGCTGGTACCTAATTTATTTTCCGTGTCACACTTTTTCCCTCACTTTTTGGAAGGGCAGCCTTTGTTGGTTCCGGGACTGCGCCCAGAGGTGGATATTTTCTTTGTAATCAACCATTCATTCTTAGGTGGGGCTGCTTCTCACCCACCAGACACAAGCTATTGCCTGAAGCTCTGGGGACAGTAGGATTTTTTTGATCCTTCAGAAGGTACGGAGGCACCATAGCCAAAGGGAGTGGGACACCACCAGGACATGGATTTTCCAGGGCCCAATCAAGTGGAGCAATTACATTTCAAATGTGTTCCTGAATAAACATTCACCTGGGGTCTCTTGGACCTGCAAGTTATAGGTGGTGATTTGCTTGGACCTACCCTGATCACTGCGAGCTACTTACACCCCACCAGTGTGGAAGTCCAGCAGTTGGTCCTGGACATGTGAAATCAAAGGGTAAATGCACTCCGTGGGACTTTTCATCTCAGTTCCAATGGCACGCTGGACATGTTGTGTCATTTGTCTGTTGAGGGCACCAAGGTATTGAGATAAAGTAAAGGACTAACGCTTGGGTGGTGAAATCTGGGTGAGCTCTGTCCATCTCTAAAAGCATTGCTACTGCTATTTTAAAAGACTCATTCTCATCAGCTGAGATAAAATGATGAAGAACACTCCATCTGAGCCAAATTTCTACTGGCTGCCCTTTTTATCTAGGTTTGGGGAATTGCTCATTTTAGATAAATAAATATTTTGTGGCTTCTTATTCACAGCAGCTGGACTTTATCAGCAGGTCACCACAGTGAGAAGATAAGGCATCTCCTTCTCTTGGCACCCTAGCAGAAGTCTCACAATCCCAGGTTGGGTTATTTGGCCATTAAAAAACCCTCCAAAGTGATTTTGATCTCAGTACCTTTCCAAAAGCTTTATGGATAAGAGAGAGATCCTGTGCTAACAGAGGAAATGGGACTTCTGTGGCTCTATCATGGATTAAAGTTCAGCCATACAGATACACCCTTAAAACTGCTTTTATTGTCCTTCACATAAATTTACAAGGTGGGACCTCATAAATTTGCTGTCACTTACTCCTGTTCCCACCTTTCTTGCACCACCTTGCAGCATGCAGTCCATCTCCAGCAAAGGACTTCTTGTTCCAGTCAAAAGGGAAACTTAGGTCAGAGAAGCATTTCAAGAACCCTCAGTGATTTAGGCAAATTGTTTTTGTAAAAAGAAAGGAAATCACAGTAGAAGGAAAACGGAAAAATTAGAAGGGGAAGGAGGAGAAGGAAAAAAGTAGGAAAAGGAAAAAGGAAAGATTTCCCTGTCTTCCCCAATTTCAAGACTTGAAATACGTTTGAAATCAAATCATAAGGAAATTTCATCCTCAATTGAAAACATGGGGGGTTTTAGAACTTATGAGAGATAATATTTCAAACTAATATACTGGCTTTTAAAAATGAAAACAGGGTGTTATATTGCTGCATATTTTTAATGTTGTGCAGTTCGAGTTCCCGAAACATTTCAGAAATGTCTCTGCACAAAACACTTTTTATCCCTGTGAGCTCTTTGTGTCTGAGCAGGGGTGTGAAGAGCCCTGTCTTCTCTCCACGTGGCTGGGATGGGCAGTGAGGCATGTCCTGAGGCATGTCCTGCACCCGTGCTTACCGTGACCAGTACTGGGACCAGTGGGACCAGTCCCCGTGGCCCTGGAAGCAGCTGGCGTGGGGAGCTGCTGCGGGGCTGCGGCCACGGCCCCGCGCTGCTCCGCACTGCCGGCAGAGGGGAATCCGCCCGAGAGGAAAATCATGGGCTCATTCATCCCCGTGAAAGAAGTGTTACAGCTATCATAGCCCTTTTAGCAGGAGACCTGCATGCAAGGCTTTTGGTAAGGTAAGATAAGATACAGTTGGGCAAATGTGTCCTGGTAGT
>VZRO01005940.1:750646-868406 GCA_013397915.1 Daphoenositta chrysoptera
TTTTTTTTTTTTTTTTTACAGCACACCTTCCAAAAATCAGCACAGTATGCTCAGGAGTTAGGGTATTAGGAAACAAATTCCTTCTTGTAGAGGAAATGCTGATTTTGCACTAAAAAATTTAAATGTAACTCAAGAGCCTTTGGAAGATGACAGGAAGTTACTGAATCTCTCACATCTCGGGGGAAAGGAAAGGAAAGGAAAGGAAAGGAAAGGAAAGGAAAGGAAAGGAAAGGAAAGGAAAGGAAAGGAAAGGAAAGGAAAGGAAAAAAGAAACTCGTACTGGAGAAATTTGGGGCAGACATTTTGAGGGTTTCCAGTTTTCTGACCAAAAATAGCATATCTCCTAAGAAAGCATGTGCTTTCCTCAAAACATCAGTGCCAGCAAATGCCAAAACTCTGTTCCCTTTCCCATGAAGCAGGCAGAGGGTGACAGCCCAGCAGCAGCATCCCGGCAGCAGGCAGGGAGCTGGGCAGAGCAGCAGCCCCAGGGACAGGAGAGCTGCTGTCGGGGCCAGCTTCAGCTGCCTGACGGAGAACATCCAAACAGCCTCTTGCCTTGCTCCTCTCTGCAGCCTTGAGAACGTGGGCGAGTGAGACTTGGCCTGCTGTGGGCCCACTGGGATTGCAAAAGTGTGTGGGACAAAGACAACTGCAGCCTTACTGATAGCACTTCTGCTGGCTAAAACACCATCTGCATTCTCTGTACGTATGTACATAGTCCCTCCAAACTTGTGCTCCTCTGTGGAAAACCCTGTTTCTAGGAAAAATTTATCTTGACTGTTCTCTGTCAAAATACTTCCTTACTCCATTAATAACAACTATGAGCATGTTTACATAGCAGCTAACATTTGCAAAATGTTTTACCCATTAATACATATCATAATTATTCACAGAAAATTATTTCTTTACCCAAAATTAGCCCTTTATGTTTCCCTGACCTGCTTCCAATAAGATCATGATTACAGCAAACTTAATGAACCCTCTACACAGGCACACTCCATCCTGTGGCTGGCTGGTAATTGCTGTGAGTTTCACAGCTTTCCAAAATCAAAGCACTTTTGACAGGACAAATAAATTACCGGTATATCTCAGTTGTGTCATGCGGGTTTTTTTCTAAAAAGACAGATAATTTGGAATTGAAAATTGACTTTCCATAACTATCATGTAATCTTTGGGTGCTATTTATTGCTTGGCCAGCTTTCTTGACTGTAAAACCTTGCTTTTTCCCTCAACTACCCAATACAGATTCCACCATATATACACAGACTTTATATATACTTAGAACAGTCACAGGAAGAAAAAGCAGCACAAAGCTCATCGTGGGGTAAAGACCATACTGGCATCTGTTCACTTGCTAAAGTGGAAGGCAATGTGTTTGATACCAAGTAGCCCTGAAAATACTCCAGTCAAAGGACAAGAGCATTTGGTGAAGTGGAGCACTGCTGACACCTTAGGCTGAAATTTGCCTCACATCATGAAGCCAAGACTGAAATGCTGCCTCCATAGCCTGTGGGGGATTCCCACTCGTCCATGCTACCTTAAAATGTGCTTTGCCAGCAGAGCTCCAGGTGCTGGCTGGACAGGCTGCCTGCATCGCCCCACAAGCCGTGCTGCAGACCCCATTGTGCAGGACCTGCAGAAACAGGGCTTCAGCAAAGGGCACAGTGCTGCTATTCCCCCAGAGGAGGGAGCTTTGAAGACCTGCTTTCCAGAGATTTTCAGCCTCTCCATAGATTTAAAATGGAGAGATGAGAAGGGAGGAAGACAAAAGGGGGAGAAGAGACTGGAGTACACTCACATGGAAACATGGCCTTGCATGCTGATGTTGTTGGAAAGCACCTTGTGTGAAGTCAACAACAGGCAGAGCTAATGCTTCAAGCCCAACAGGAGCAGCAGAAAGATGCATGTGCAGCCACTCTACATGCAAATCCACACAGCTGCCAGCTTTCCACCACAGCAGCTCTCAAAGTGCCTTGTGCACATGAGGATGCTGCTTCCAGTGAAGGAAGAAAGAAGGAGTAAAACAGCCATCATTCCTCAAAACCCCTTCATGCAAGGAAAAGGGGCAACAAGTATGTCACACTGTACCTGGCAGTAATCCAAGCCTGTTACCTCCTAAAAGAAGCTGGAGAGGACCAGGCTTGCTCCATTAAGAGCAGCTCTCAAGGGACAGCAGGCACAGGACAAAGTGTATTGTTTAGCTGTGTGACTGGGCTTGTACCATCTATTCTTCTGCCCCCGCCACACAAAGCCACAGGCACCCCGTGGAACTCAGCCACCCCAGGCCTGGTGGGGCCTGCACAGGGTGGTGGTGGGCAGCAGCCCCTGGGCACATCTCCAGCCAGGGAGGGCACGAGGGGACGAGGCGGCCACGGCGAGCGCGCTCCCGTGCCCGGCCCTCCGGAAGAGAAGGAAACAAGCAGAGACAGGCAGCTAAGGGACAGGCAGGAGACAGGAACAAGGTCAGCACAAATGCAGGAACCCCGGTCTGAGCTGCAGACAAAGGTAATTCGACAAGCAGTTCTAAACTCCCGAGTGAGCAAGGGTTTTATTGGGAGAGCTCCCAGCAGGAAGTAAGCAGAGGCTCCAGGTCTGGCACCACTCTGGCCATCAAGGCTGGGTGTTGTCCAGACTTGCAGAGGGAGATCCCAAACTCAGGCTTTGGGTGGCCAGGTGGAGCCAAGCCTTGGGAAAACGGCGACACCGTCATCGGGATGTCTGGTGTGTCCCAAAGTGATTTAGATGCTTGTCAGCAGGAAAAAATAGACTTTCCTTGAATTGGGTGAAAACGCCTTTCATCTAGACACTGGCTGCTAAAAACAGGCAGCTTTTGGAGCAGTAAGGGTTGGATTTACTGTAAAGCTGTCCCCTCCCTGCTCCCCATAAAGGCAAACACCCACAGCTGTACGGGACCAGCATACACGGTGCCAGAGCAGCTGCACAGCTGTGCAGCCCCCGGGCTGCGCCAGACAGCCCTGGGATTAAACCCCCACTCTCCCGCCTAGGAGAGAGGATTACGCCCACCGTTTATCAGCAGTTAATTAACAGATTACTGGGAGGCTGGGAGAGTCTTTTTAGATAGATTGCACGCTGGCCTGTTTGGCCTACAAACATAGAGCCATTGGATTCACTCTGGATCCAGTGCTGTTTCTCAGGACAGTGGGGAGTGCACATAATCACCGAAACTT
This sequence comes from Daphoenositta chrysoptera, assembly GCA_013397915.1. Taxonomy (NCBI): domain Eukaryota; kingdom Metazoa; phylum Chordata; class Aves; order Passeriformes; genus Daphoenositta; species Daphoenositta chrysoptera. The sequence continues at coordinate 753,835 of VZRO01005940.1, forward strand.
GACAATTGCACCATTTTTCACAGATTTTTCCCACCAGAAAACATTATGTGGGCTTTAAAGGTCTCCTCCTTTGAAAGGCTTAGAGTAGAAGAGACACAAAACTGTTGATACTGAGGTTTTACTGGAAACATGGTTTGCAATTAATTGAAATTTTTCATGAAAACTGTTTACTTTCTTTGGAAAAGTCTGGCTTTCAGTCAAAAGTGAATGGAAAGTTTTCCCTTCTTTTTTTTTTTCACCAACAGAAAAGATTATTTGCATGTGTTCTGGTGCTCCAGTGCCTCCTGGGAAATGGAGTTGAACATCTCTGGTCAGGAAGTGGCTGAGGGTTAGCACAGCAGGCATTGCCCTGGTGGGAGGTCACTGAGGAGCTCAACAGAAAGGTTCCTGGAACACCAGCGTGACTCTGGGTGACATCAGAAAAATGAACCAGCTGGGATACAGCCTAATATCTTTTTATGGTGTTTCAAAATTTTCTCTGGAAAGGGGAGAAAAATGGCCAAAGTATCTATGAAAAATAATAATGGTCCTCATCTTTCCCTAATTTTCTTAATGTAGGCCAGAAATTTCTGTCACTGGAAAAGAATTATAGCAAGCGAAATGCCTTCTCCTTTCCCAGCTTTGTCCAGCTTGCTCTCCTGAGGAGCTGGAGGGACAGAGCCAAGTAAGCCACCCAGAAAACTGGTGTTCCAACACTTCTGTACCTCCAGGCACACTTAACTAGTTTTCAATTGACATCCTAGACTGCTCAAAAAAGAACAAGCCAGCCTGGAAACAGATGTGCTCCAAACACCACAGGAAAACAAGATCTGGACCCCTTTAAAAGACAAGAGAGCAGGTTTCCCTATTTTGGCAGCACTAGCACGCAGCCCAGAACAAGCACAGACTTCACAGAAGCTGCAAAGAGTCACAGGCAAGTTCTACCCTGAACTCTGATCCAGGGATGAGAGTTATCCAGCGCTGTAAAGGATCAATCTCCTTATAACTTTTATGAAAGTAACACCTGACATCTTGCAGGACCCCACCAAGGACATAGCTGTAAAAGACAAGCCATAGCTCGCCCAGGTGAAAGGGAAAGCCTCAGGGCCTGCAAACGTTCCATTTCTTACAGCAGAAGGGCTGTGAGGCTGACCCCCAGGCACCTTGAAGCCCTGGCAGTGATGCCTGAGCAACCAGGGTGGGATGGGAGACACAGGGTGGGTCCACAGCTGGGCCAGCCCATCCCTGCAGCCCACTCCTCTTCAGGAAAGTCTACCATGAAGAAGGAGTCCCTTTGAGAAAGGGGGAAACTTCTGCACTGGTCTCCAAGGAAGAAACCTGGCCCAGGAGAGGACTAATTCACATTCAAAATCATATTCTTATTGAAGTGGGAACAAGACCCTCTCTGAACTCCAGTCTGCCCTTATTCCTCTCCCCGTCTCTTTTTTCTTCTCTTTTTTGGTCCCACATTCCTATTTTCTGAAACTTTTTCCCACCGCAAAGCCACACGTCAAACACATGAGCTCAGGTGTTGCTCCTGCACACTTGGTATCATTCTCAAGAGTGGTGCTGTGGTGTCTCTGGGCTGGCTGTCACTGCTGCAGGGCTGTGCAGGCTGAATCCACCTCCTGGTGCCAGTGGGCTTGAAGCTCCCTTCGCTCCCTCCAGCATCCTCCAGCCAGCCTGGCTGTGCACACAGACACATCCTTGCACTTCCACGGACTGGCTTTGCAACCACAGGGCAGAACTGGCCAAGGACATCCTCCTGCTACTGAGCTGTGACCTGAAGAAGTCAGCATTTGGAGATTTCCCTAAACACTCAGCTATGAGGCAGGAAGGAGCAGGGAATGGCAAGAGAGTCCCAGGGTACCAACAAGCTCATTCCACAGACACAGAGAGACCTCTCACTGCTTCCAGGAGACAGCACCAACATTTTGCAGAGCATGGGCAAAGGCTCAGGTAACAAAGGTGACTTGAAGTAGCTGAGTGAGACTGACAGTCTGGAAGCATTTCAGGAGTTGGCTGTACTAAAATTTCAGTCATTCCTCAAGCAAGGCAGAGCTCATATGTAGAATTCCATAAAAAAGGCTGAATTCTCTTTTACAGAAAAAAACGTGGATTTGGAGTACACAAACTGCTTTGCAAACACACATTAATTCTGTTGCAACAGTCATTTAGGAAAGAATGCTGCAAAAGACATAGAGAAAAATGGAAGCATTTCAATTAATTCCTTTCTATAGAAGCCATTTGTGACTTTTGGAGCAAAATGCCTTGACATTTTCAAAATTCTATTAGTAACTTCATGCCACTGTATTTTTATAATTTCAAAATTATGAAGTGTTGCACAATGTCACTGCGGAAATGCTATATTTCATCCTCCAAAATTCTTATTTCTCTGTTTCATGACGTTAGGAGATCAATCTGCATTTCACCAGACATAGATTGCTTGTTTTAATGGATGAAACTCACTGCATCCTCACTTCTCCTGCACTGGCTTCTCCTCAAGTGATGTTGATAATGCACCCAGAGATCTCCCTGAGAACAAGCTCCCCCTGCACTTGGTACCATGCTAGTTAAGCTTGAGAAGCATTGGAGTTTGGTGCTAACAGGCAACCCAGCACGAAACAGAACTGCTGAAAAAAAACCCCAAACTGTTTATTTTATAGAGTCAAATTTTGGAAATTCTGTCCTGGTTTCCCCTGGCTATTCCTTAAAAAGAACAAAAAGGAGGGTGGAGGTAGAGGCAGGGGGAAGAATGTATCAGCTATGGAGTAAACAGTTTGGAAGCCAAACATAATTGGCTGGTGACTGCATATTGTGATTCACAGAGGGAAGGCTTTTTTTAAACTGTAGGAGCCACGGAGCAAGGACAACCATGCAGTCATCTTCCTGTGCAAAACAAAAGCTGCGGGCCAGCGAGGTGCAGCACAGTGTGCTGGGACAATGGGGACACGGGGCATTACCTCAGGCCTGCCATGTGCCATGCAGTGACTGGCCTGATGTTTCCAAGCCAGGCAATTGCTTTTAATATCAGGGTTTGGTGATTCAAGCCCTGTTCCCTCTCAGGGGCTCTGAGCGCTGCAGATCATTCCTATTTGGGGATCATACGTTATCTAAGTCCATTATTGCCTCTGCCTAATATAAACAGCGTCTCGCTCCGTACAAGGTCTGTGCATTGAAAGTTTTCTTAAACCAAGGAAACCTGGAATAAATACCTCATTGTCTTGAGGACTTTATCACAGTGGTATGAAAGAAAACCAGTGTGTGACTGTTTTCCAGCAATAAAGTTCTTTTAGTCTCAGGAAGGATAGTTTTGATTTGTAAATTCATTGCTCTCACAGTCAGGACTTCACACTTGACCGGAGTAGTTGATATACTGTGAAGACTCTGATCTGGAATGCAGTCTGCAAACAGTCTGTCTGACATGAAAGGAAGAGAGAGGCACTTCACCCATGTTTTTTTTATATTTTTAACTTAGAAATATCTAAAAGTTTAAAACTTTGTCTTTTGAAACAGGGAAAAAAAATAAGATTAAACATCACCAATAAATTTCACAAACTTGTCTCCAAACTGCCACAGTGCTGCTGTCAGAGGAAATTAATTCTCTTCTTGAAAAAGTCAAGCACTGGGTTTTGAATGAGAAATTACTCTTACAAAATGTTCTTTGCTTTTCTTTTATAAAAAGTCCTTCAAAACTGACTGAATCTGAATGGAATTCCCTATTTCATTCAAAACCTTCATCTTTCATGCTTTACTTTGTGGCTTGCAATTTTGGGAGTGATGACATACTTGGGGCTGTAGCAGTGGAGAACTGCAGAGTTTCCCATGTCTCTGGCAGCACACATTATTGTACTAAATCCCAGCTAAGCCCACAGCCTGCTTCTCTGTGCTGCCAAGGGGCAGGATACCAGGCAAGGTGGGCCTCTGGCTTTTCTCTCTCTCCCACATCCCTCCCCTCTGCCTTGCTGACAGCTAAGTCCAGATTTTCATCCCTGCTCATGAGTGTGGGCAGGTACGGGCTCACTGTCAGCCAGGAACCCCTGAGCTCCTGCATGATGGAACAAAGTGGCAACAGCCAGACCATCCCAGGCTTCACTGCCTTCCCACCCTGACAAATTGGTCTCCTGGCCCACACTCTCTTCAAGGGGAGAGAGCTGACAAAGGCATTAAGCACCATTAAGCTCTGACCTTATTTAGGAGAGTTTCTGGGCAGCCCTAACCTTGAGTACACAGCAGGGACTGTACTGGTCTGCACCATCTCTTGAGCAGCAAACCAAGCAGCCTCTCCTGACTGCTGTGTGGGGCAAGTGGCAGGTTAAGTCTCTAGATAAAAGACTCACAGGTTCTTGCCTGAAAACTACTGTACTCCGAAATGCCCAGGCCAGAAGCTCCTTCTGATTCCAACCCCAAGTCATCCATTGGAGATAGAGGCAAAGGGATTCCCAAGCAGCTTGCCCATCAGCCATGCTAGGATATGTGCCAGGTATAACTAACATTTTGCATACTTCAACTTTTGCCATGGCCTGACTGACTCCAGCAAGAGCAGTGTCTCCAGCTCCACGCTGTAGGGGCAGAGCGCAAATAGCCAAACATCCTGAATTGTGCCTGAGCTGGATTGCTACGCCGTGCCACGGCACAGCAAGCTGGGAGCAGTCAAATCCCACCCAAGCGGGATCCATCTGTCAGGTTCCCAGCCCAGACAGGAATGCCGGCCGGACAGACTGGGTTTTAGCTGAAAGATGTATCTTGGCAGTGTGGACAAACACGAGCAGTCCCCGGAGCAGGCGGAAGCAGCCAGCGGAAAGGCTCGGGAGCGCTGGTCCTGCTGAGGATGGACTTGTGACACGAAACAACAAACAGGGTGTCTGGTGAGCTTGGCATAACAACCCAGGCACATGTGAAGGAAGAATCACTCTAAACACAAGAATGCGACCAGATGAGTCAATTTCAATGGTTTATTGTAAGAAAGCTCCTTAGATTAGGCAGATTAAAATCTTCATGGAAACACTTCTGGAGACTGTGTGTTGCTCAGCTTCCTGCACAAGGCACTGCTTGGTCATGACTACGTGGAATAGCAAACTTAGAAGAGGGGGGTTTATTAGTTTATTATTATTATTACAAGAATACAGAGCTCATGTATCTCTATATTGGTTTCCTCTTATACTGGAGGAAAATAAATCTCTGCTTCAGAGTAACCCACAAGTGAAGGAAAAGACAGAGTAAAGCCAGGAGTAGGCATTCAGCAGAGCTTTTTCCCTCAGCCTCTGTAAAACACAGCCCAGGACTATCAGGCTGGAGAAGGGGAACAGCCAGGCTGCAATTTTTCCTAGGTCTGGGACTCCACAATAAAACTGAATAACCTGAGTTATTCAGCCATGGAATCAGGGAAGGAGTTAAGACTTCATGCGTCAGCCTGGTCCTTAGTACAATTCCTTCACCTCGGCAGTGCAGAAGCCAAAAGATGAATGGCTGGTGCTGAGGTTGCATGGGATGGCAGAAGTTCCCAGTGTGTGCTTGAAACTCTTCTATGATGCCCCTGAGATCCTTCTAGGGAAGAGGAGCTCTGCTCACTGTGGTCTGCTTGGTGAAAAACCTTTAATTTTTTTGTGACTACAGTGTGCCCAGTGAGTGTGATTATGTTGAATTCCACCACTGCTTTCACCCGGAGCAAGATTGCAGGTTGAGCAATGAGCACTAGAAGTAAAAACCCAGTGCCTCATACTTAATGTACTCACTGCACAGAGCAACCCTCCATAGGCCACAGGGATACAAGGGCATGTCCCCCCACTGCATCTGGGACAGAGGAGAGGAAACCACTCTCTGGAGAAGCTTCTCTTTCCTCAGTGGCTATAGAAGGAGCCAAGAACAACCAGTTCATATGAGATGTTTAGTTTTTAGAGAGCCAAGGTCAGACATGGAGCATGCTGGACAAGCTGGCTTGTGACCACTGCTCCTCATGGATGGAGTGTCCACAGCTGAACTGTGCAAACTCAGCTGAGAGGCCACAGAGGGCTGAGTGAGGGGTCAGCTGGTGAGCAACTGGGAAATCATGGGAAGGGAAAAAAGACAGGGGGAGTGGCAGACTTGGACCAAAGCAAAAAGCAAAAAATGTGATAAATGGAGGTGGGAATAATTTTTACTAAATCTTAAATCCAGAGTTTCCTTTTGCTTTTATGTTATTTAACTCTGCAAATATGGCTTTTTATCATGCCTGTTTCTAAATGAAAAATCTCCTTTCAAAGTGAAAAGCCAAAAACCTTCAGTTTGCAGCTATCCAGGGGAAAAGGCCTGGTGATTAAAATCCCACTCTGTTGTTTGTCTTCCAAACTGCTTATCAAATTCTGCATGATTCTGGAAATCAGTCCAGCCACTCTAAAACTTCCTATTGCATTTATCTTCCCCGCCCTACCATGTTCCCCATTTCTCTCATCCTTTTGCCCTGCTTTTCAGAAATGCAGCTCCATGGGGCTGCCATTCACAGTCCCCAGGTATTCCCCAGCAAGTGGGGCTCAGCCTTAACAATGTCTGAAGGTACTCCCTGGTCCAAATGCTCTCTGAAAACACGATTACTTTGCAAAGTGCTGCTGGCAGCAGGAGCTGGCTTCAGTTATATAACTTTTTAAATTAGCAGCCCGAAAACCCTGACCCCATACATGGTTACATACTCCTTCGTGTCCTCCTGAGGCAGCATTTTTCTCCCACTGAACGGACATGTAAAACTGCTGTCTTGGGATGAAGTATTCATTTGAGGAAATACAAGAAACATTAATCTAAGGTATCAAAACTGCAAATAAAACACCAAACTCAGCACATATCAGGCAAAACTCATGTTTAAATGTTTTTGCCCGCAGCTCTACCAGGGAAAAAGGGTATAAAACTGTCCTTAAAGACTTGAGGTCAGAAAATGACGTCTATCAAAGCTGTCATCTGAGAGTTTGTGTTTAAGTATTCAAGCTCCTGCCTGTAATCAGATGGGACATGAAAGGTTTGGAGGGTGTTAATGATAGCTGTGATGCCACCTCAAGCCACCACCCAACCCCTCTGGAGACAGGGCTCTGCACTCACGTGGTGGTGTCCAGCCCTGTCACCTTACTGCCATGATTGGCCATTGGCTCCTTCTTGGACAATTTGGGGATAGGGACACAGGGATAGCAAGATATTTAGCCAGGTCCTACAGGAATTACGAGGAGCCCTGCAATGTGAGGGTAATTTTTCTCATCAAGCAGAAATTATGTTTTCTTTCAAGCCCCTTCTCCCAGAAGAGCAGGAACTACTAAAAGGCCAAAGATTTGTACACATGAGCTGATACTGCAAACTTCCAACTAAAGCCTTTTCTTCACAGTGAATGTCATTCCAGATGCATCACCTTCCAGAAAACCAAAGCACTAGTGAAATACTACATTTTAAAAAACAAATAGCTATGTTATAATTTTGCCAGAGAGACAACCACTTTTGAGTGGTTTCCAGGAGTTACATGGCTTATGGAGTCATTGGAAACAGACAGAAAATGATAACATAATTATGGCTAATGATTTAGGTAGGGAGGGGGGTGAGCAATTAATTTTTATTATGTTTATCAACATTTTTGGTCACAATGTAATGTTGAAAATGTTTCTGTTGTGACCTAGGAAATTGAAAAGCCATTTGTGGCAGCATGTGTGAGTAACATAAGTAATTACCTATTTATACATGTTTTATGCTGCTAGAACATTATTACATCCTAGCATGTGACTTATATATTCTTGTAATTGTCTTATTAGGCCAGTTTGAGTTTCCAATGGCACCTAGGCTGCAGGTTTTAAGATGTTTGCTTTGGAAGGAACTATGAGACGCAAAAACATATGGATCATTTTATCATATATCGAAAGCATACGGTAAAAAGTTGGCTTTCATTACTGCATTAGCATGGATCTAGATATGCACTCAATGTTGAGATTTGGTCATTCATGTGTTTATGACATTCAGAGCTGCTTTGTGTTAGTGTGGATATACATTTACTCTGCTGGACATACAACACAACTCTCCACTGAATATTCCTTCTGGCAAATACTGTGAGACCAAGGATAACTGAAACCAGGGCTTGTTACTGGTGAAATAAATCTGTGTCCAGCCAGCTAGTTCCCCACCTTTTCTCTGCTTCACATGTCTCCTTCATCCTACAGTTCTGCACTGTGGTAGTGTTTTGCTGCTTTGATCAGGTGACTGAGGCTTCCCTAACACAGTGAGATAAATCCAGACAGACAAGGATGGCAAGGACAGAAAACCTTGGAAGACTCCTGTTTTTCACTAATGGAAATACTCCAGCACTGTGGGTAGGATTTAGTTCGCACTAGCAAGTATCTTCTCACATGAAAAAAACACACGACACTGTGGGTGCACTGTAGAAGTAAATGGAAGCTCTGCGTGGGTGAGTGAGTTGGTGTGGGTGAGGATTGCTTCTCTCATGGGCAGGGCACCTCACTGCAATGGAGAGCTGGTGGAGTCGTGACTGGTACACAAAACAGAGAGTCTGACTGTAAGCAAAATGTATGAACTTTGTCATCATTCCCTCTAGTGGTTAAATCCACATAATGCTGAAGAAGTTTAAGCATTAGGCTTAATCTCTCCTCTCAAACAAGGCAGACTCACACTTTCTGCACGGTAGGTCATGATCCCAATCCCAGTGCTGGTCCAAGTAGTGTCATTTACAGGAACACGCTGCCCTAAGAAATTTCTTGAGTATGTCTAGGTTCCTTAAATCATTCAGGAATTGAATGCCATACATTGCATTACAACACCCAGACTTTGTGATAGCCTAGAAAGATTCTGCCTGGGATACTTCCAGGGTGACACTGGATTTTGCAGAGAAGGTGAAAAGCCCAGCAAGTGAGAGTTTATTTGGTGCTGAACACACCTCCATAGCCAGATTAGAGCAGCAGTATTGCTGGACACCAGCAGCTCAAAGAAGGCTGTGCTTTTTTGCCTGCTGAGGCTGTGTGGCAAAGCACTATGCTGGTGATCACTCTTTCTTCTGCAAATGCTTTCACCAGCCAAACCCACCGCACCAAAGACTGTTTGAAGAGCTGCCGCTGCCTCGATTTACCAGCATGTTTACATGGTGGTGACAACAGCATATGGTCACCACAACTGAGAGCACCTTGCACTGGTGACTGCTGGCAGGGAGGCACCACAGCTGGTGGCCTCCGTGTAAACAAAGAAGTTAGGACAGAGAGATGCTGAGCTCTGAATTTGTCCCTGGAGGCACAGTGACAACTTCCTCCTGAACTGCTGACATTACCCTTCCCATAGCTCTTTCACCCACAAAAAACCATTGCTGTTGAGTATAATTACAATTGGATGTTTCCAAACACAGCACATTGACAAGTTCCCATAAATCTGGAGTTTTGAGAGTTGGGCATCATTACATTATTAGCAACATCTTGGAAAGACAAAATTTGTAGGTACTACACATTTCATGGAACCAAATTTTAATTACTTCTATCTTACAAACTATTCAACAGATTTACTTCTAAATTCTCAGCAAGAACATCCTTTGCCTGTAGGAATAATGCTGAATTTGCAGAGGATGTGCTATATTTCTCTAGAGGGCTCAGATCATAATTTTAGGTACAAAGTAAAACTGTCTCTCCTTGTGGACCTCCAGGCAAGGTCTCCATGAAACTCCTGTTACCAGTGGTGCATAATGATGGTAAAATGATCTTAGCCCTACTGACAGCATGGGCCACCAGCCGTGTCTGTAAGTAACAAGTATTTATCTTGTGCCTGACAGAACGTGTCTAATAAAACCCCACAGCCATATTTAGAAACCAAATTAACTCTGGATACACTCCAGTCAAGGAGTGAGGACAATACCACGCTAAGTGGGTACCCATCAAAACAAACCAGTGGTGCCTGATGAGATTTGTTCCATTGGTAAGGCCAGGCTTCATTTTCGCCCAGTCAGCTGCTGTTTGCATGATTTGGGGAGAAAGCTTTTATTCCCAGCAGAGCATTTCTGGTGACAACATACCTCCTTAAGGAGCTTCACTGTGCAGCTCTGCTTCCTCCTTTAATCACGAAATAAATTTCTTTTTGGAGAGCTTTAAAAGCAAGATAAAGTGAGCTTACTGTCAATCCCTTTGCAGCCCTGGGGAATTGCGTGGGACCATTTCTCCTGTGCAATTTCTAGAAACACCAGAGGTTTTGACCTCAGAAGAATTGTCTTCTTTCCTTACTTCTGTTGCCTTTATTGAAACAAAAATAAAAGCTTTAACCCCCCTGAGAATTCAGTGATTTCACACAGTTTGGCCCACTCTGATTTATACCTTTGCTAATGCAATAAACGTTTTTCCTGCTGTATGACTCTTTTGGCCTGTTTTTCATCTCCCGCTTAGCTGTCCCAGAGTAACCATCAATGACAAATGCTTTGAAAATTGGCCCCAAATTCCCCTCTGCCTCTTGCCTCAAGGGCAGATTTGTTCTATTTGGTAAAAGGGGAAAGACACAATGTACAAGTGGACTTGTACCATTTTCTTGTGTCATCTGAACTAATTCTGAGAAGTCTTTGTACAAAATCAGTAAATAAAAGACTTTTAATTCACTTGTTCCAGTAGATAATTAACTACATTTTTGAACATGATGTGGATCCACCTGATAAAAAATACTTTCAGTTAATTTTTTATGAGATGAAAATTAAAATTAAAGAAAATTTATTGGGATTGACCCCGAATTGCCTTTTGTTTAATTCTTCATGGGTTTTTAAGCATTTATTTTACAGCAAACTAAATTAAACATTTACATAGAACATTTATAAGGAAAGAACTAAAATATTTTTCTCAGAAAATGCCAAAAGGAGATGTTTTCCTTTTTTTGAGAAGAGACGGACTTGGGCACAAGAAGTTTGTAAACTGATACCAATTTATATGTTTCAGTCACTCCAAACCAGTGAAAAAACACAACTGTTTGAAAACTTCACATGGCTCTATTTACACATCCATTCTGGTGACAATTTTACCCCCCATCTTGGGCTTCTGTTATTGAATAGATCTTAGCCATTACAGAAGAAACAATGACCCTGAAGTTCACCACAAAGACTCACAGTCTTTGCTAGTCTGAAATCTCCCCCCATTTATAATTTATCTTACCCTCAAGTCCACTAATTTGTAAACTGCAAAAACAAAGATGGTGCCCAAGAACTGTGCAAGAGATTCCAGCTCTCCGGCATGCAGGAGTTCACAGAGTCCCCTGAGACAGCCCGTGAACTCAGCAGCACAAGTTTAATGTTGCCCAATAGCTTTTACAACTTACTTTCATGATCTTTTTTCAATGGCAATATAATAAATAATGTCAGTTTGGGATTTTTTCTTTCCCTTTTTTTTTTTTTTTTTGTTGCAACAGATATAGAGAAAATCCCTGATAAGCATCTGTTGTGGAGAAAAATTAAGTACAGTATGTATACACAGAACACATACTAGTTTCCCAAATCGTCTTAATGATGGGCTATAAATATGTTTTTGGCCTGCCTGCAGGCATATTACTTTTGGTCGTGATCGTGTCAGCTTCCATTAACAGACCTGGATCCATATTTTTAATGGACAAGTAACAAAAATGTAGCCACAAAACAAGAGCCCTTTTTCCTGGGCACTGATCATGAGCTCCACCATATTTCATAAGGGTGGTGTATTACCAAAGAGTCGCCTGTCTGACAGAGGTATAAAGCAAAGGTCTTAATTGCTCTGAGGATCTTGTGGCATTATCTTATGAGTGCTGTAGGAACGGGACGTTCTACCCCGAGTGTAACTCAAGATGTTAAATGTCTGTACTCTGGCTCCCTAAAGTCTCTGTTATGGCTTGGTTAGATCCATGGCCTGTATTTCCAACAACTGACTGCCAAATACATTTATCCAGCTGCTATGCTCCTCACCAGAAGCAGCCACATTGCTGCACCACAGTGAACCTCTAAATCCGTCACAAAGTGCTGCTATGAAGCTCATGTAGGTAAAACTCTTCAGGGTAATCAGATGAAATTTAGAGAGCAGGAATTATCCGCAATAGTCAGAGTTAATTATGTCATTAAATATTTGACCACAGCTGGATTAAGCAGTTGGACAGACTCTAGATAAAGGGGAACTCCAGAAAAGTATTGTAAACATTTTGTTCCAACAACAGCATTTCTTCAAATTCCCAGCTCCCAAGCAAGCCTAAGCTAACTGCACTTAAGAGCACAAAATGTAGATGCTGCTAATTCTTGAACAAAAAATGAACTACAGGGAGCAGCGCTGGAAGTGCAGAGGGTTGAAGGTGGAAGAGGAACGAATTGTGGAGGAGAGGGATAAAGACCATGCAGTAAGGCAGCACTGGAAATTAATGGATACCATACAGCAAGAAGAGCAAGAGCAAATAAAGAAAATTATTTCTTCAAAAGAAACAGGGACAGAAACAAGAAACAAATTAAATATGTTAAGTAAGTTTTTCATTTGACAAGATTGGATTTGAATTTCAGTTTGGCAAGAAATGAGTACAGAACATACACCTGAAGTACAAAGCATATACCTTCAAGTCCTACTAACTTCAGTAGAATTATGCTTACATTTCTATGTAGGTACCTAATTATTAGTCTGCTGAGAGAAAAGCCAATGCACAGTCCTTTTCAATGGCAAACTCTTGCTATCTGTCATGAATTTGGTATCAGGCAAACAAGCCCAGTTAAAGCAAAGATTTGACACTCAACTTTACAGAAAGTTTGGATTATAAGAATCCAGGTTCATAGTTTATTAATAAACTTTGTAACTTTCAAAGATCCTTACCAAATACTGGTTAATTAAAAGTCCTACGATCACAGTATAGGTAATTATGTGATGGTTTGGGGCAGGGAAAGAAGAAAGCAAGTTTGGGTTAGCCAATCCCACCTAGTGACCTTAGCTAGAGGCACCTTCCTTGCCTGCAGGGCCTGGATTAAGCTGACTTGAGCAAGGGCCCAAGTTCCCTTTTCCCACACTGAAGGGGAATCTGAAATATGTCAACAATATCCGAGGAAAACGGGGGGAGAGAAAAGAGGAGGACTGTAGATCTGGAGGAGCTGCCTACAGGGATGGGGCAGAAAGCACCAGGGGGCTGCTGATGTGGCCAGCCCAGTGCTGAGCCTGGCTGCTCCAACCCTTCTCAGACAATTCTCTCTCTACAGAGAACACCCCAGAACGATTTACACAAAACCCATCCAACTGCAGCTCAGCGTCAGTGTGCTGGTATCAACAAGTACTTGTAAACAGAGCTAAGTTATGAAACAGCATCACAGAAAAATTAGCTTTGTTTGTCCACATATTTACTGGGAGAAAGTCGCAGCTTTTACTAGGGCAGTTATAACTGCAGACAAATTGCAGGATGTGGTAATAACAGGCAAGGGCTGTTTCATACGGGCTCATATGCCATATGCAGGGTTCCTTGCAAAAGAAGTTCAGAATTGCTGTTGCTGCTGGCACTGTCCAAAGCAGAGAAAGCCCAGCCCCACTCTGAAATACGAAGCTGAGGTGCCAAGGCTGGGAAGAGTTTTATCAAACTTCAGAATCCTGTTGTCCACTTTGGTGCCAGACTCAAATAACAGGCTGTTCCTGTCTTGACTGAGAGACAGAGGTGCAGAAATGCATTTTCCAGTGCATTAGAGAAAAAGGGTTTTCATGCCAACTTCCAGGTACAAGCCCTAGTAAGGAGCTTTGAGGGGAATTAAACTGTAAGGAGAGGGAGAAAGGCAGTGAACAAACTGTCTGTGAGTGCTTGAATATGAAGCATTGCCTTGGGCAGGGGGTAAATCATGTCAAGGGTAGGGAGTCACCCTGCTTTCTTGCAGGTACAGACCATGCCTGCAGTGGCCATGAGAGTGTGCAAGACCCAGTGCAGAGGTGTGAATGCTGGAGGCAGCCGAGAGCCAGCCCTGTCCTCAGGGCTTTGACTGGCATGCGGACAAGCACTTAGAAGACACCGGCTCCCTCACACCCTCAAAGCTCTGAATGGGTTGAAAGGCAGCAGGAAATCCTGCCCGATTCCTGTGCTGGAAGGCTCTCAGGAAGGGAGAGGTGATGGGGCGTGCCATGGCCACAACAAGCAGAGGAGCTCTGTGGGCAGATGCCAAGGACCACCCAGGAAAAACTGCCCACATTTGGAAACCATGCAGAGGCCAGAGTGATGGACACACACAGAGCAGTGAGAGATGTGCAAATGTGCAGTGGTTTTTGAAAGGTGCTTACCCAACTACACTGCAGGCAGTGTTTTGATGCATAAAATTTAGTTGTATGCTATGTTAACAGCATCCTTGTGCCTTGACACCTGGACATGCTGGACATGTGCTCTGGGAGCTAATGTTGAGAGCCAAGGGTATGGGAAACTCAGCAGGGACATCAGGGCCAATACCTTGATCCTGATGGAAAATGCTAAGTGCAGCAGAGATTTGGCTTTAGCTGGAATGACCTAAAGTAATTCTGGCTCCAAGTCAGACCTGATAAAGCTGACTATTGCTACAGACAGTGGATCTGAAGTGATTTCCCTGTGAACTCTTGCCTTCCCACAAAAGAAATGCCACAGTATCCATACGAGTCTCAAGGGCAGGAGAGGGCTGCCAGCCTCCTAGAAGGCCAGAACTTGCCACTTTAAGATGAACAAAACATAGGTTTTATTCTCTTCTCTACTTCAGGAATTTTCCCAATCATAGCAGGTGTGTCCAACCATCTATGTCTGGACCCTGTTGTAGGAGTGGCCCAGAGGACGAACTCTGGAGGGGAGCCCAGAGAGGCCCTGGAATCACAATCCCTGGAGTTCTTCAGGACTCACCTGCTTTAGCAAAGGGTTAGACTAGATGATCTCTAGAGGTCTTCTATTACTCTAATAATCACTATTCTGTGATATTAAATATTAAATGAGCCTCCTCACTTAAGCCAAGCCTCAAGACAACAATCTGGAGCACCAAGGTTTCTTCTATAATCTTGGACACTTGAGTTAAAAAAAACCCTCCTGAACTCCTGGAAGGGTGGAGGACCCCAGTGAGAAGCCGTGGCATGCTGCTGCTCAGCCTTCCCTCCCTTCCCGAGCAGCTGCTAATGACTCACTCACCTCAGAAATGCTGCCAAGAGACATAGGAGCCATAGGGACTGGGGGAGAATTCCTTTCTCTTCTGCATCCAATAGGATTTATCGAATAACAATGCTACCAGCTCTGAATCCCATTCCTGTCAGCAGGCGGGGGGGTGCCCAGATGTGCTCCTCCACTGCTTCCAAACCCACCTCCTTGGCATAGTGCTGGTACTAAAGGGTTTGATGACTGAAGCCCTTTAGTCAAAAATCCATCCAGAGATTAAATCTAGAGCTGAGTGATGGTCTTATTTCAGATACTGAGCACATGAGGAACTTGGCAAGGTTGAGGCTTGAACAGAAGCAAAGCTGTCTGAACTGCAAAAAGAGGCCCTTTGTCAGAAGGCGTTTTGCTGGGGCCTTGAACAGCAAAATGTTGTACATGTGATGGCTTTCATGATAGACCCACACTACTACCAGCATAGGAAAACAATCATCTGTTTTTTTTAAACAACTCCAAGATAAATCACAAGTAGTGTACTCTTATTGATTTATTTTTATCTCAATGGAATATTTGAGCTACAAATTATGGTTGGATAAACACAAACTGTGCAGAATTTTGCATTGTTTGAACTTGTCCATGGCAGGCCTTTCTCATGTTTTCATTTTAATGTAAATCAAACTGTGAAATGTATGGATGCAATTTATTTCCAGTTATGTTTATTGGACTTGGGAAAGACTTATTAACTGGGGGCTTTACTCAAATTCTCATTTGATTTCCGTGGATTTTACTGCACAGCCTCTGTGGAGCTTTCATGACTTGAGCCCTGCAAACTCTAAATCTGATGTAAGAGACAACAGTGGTTTTCTCACAGTGCCCTTGTGGAGTCCTGGAGTGAGGATGTAATGGAAAGAATACATCCTGCAGAGCAGAGGGCTCAGAAGAAAGGGTTGGTGTCTGGGTGAAATCCCTGCTTGGCTGCCAAGTCTTCCCTTCATTGCAAGAGGGACAGGAGTTCAGTTTCTACGTGTAATTTCAGTCTGTGGGGAGACTCACCCTCTGCAATATACTGTAGAATCCTCTGGTGTCAAGGAAAAGACTACAAGGACTCAAGAGAAGATGGTATTTATGCAATTTTGAAATAAGGGAAACAAACCCTAATACTGCTAACCAAATCCAGATCAGTGAGGACAAAAAAAGGTCAGTTCCTGGCCTGTAAGTGCAGCAGAGATGTTATCAGCCAAGGTAGCCCATGCCTGGCCATGCCACAGCTAACACAGACCCCTTCCTAAAGTGGGACAGAGCAGCAGAGACAAAAAGGCAAAAAGGACCCAGGTTTTTCAGTCCTCCTTTGAATCCAACTGAAAATTCCTGACCTGACATCTTGACAGCAGCTGCCCTGATGATTCGTCTCCAACTCAACACTTCCCGGAGACCTTGATGGACCTTGGGGAAATCTTTGCCATGGTGAAGTCAATTAGAGTTTTACATTCACCCTACATAACAGGCTACTCTTGGTGACTCTGAGGAAGTCTCTCATCACCATGTACCTCAGTTTCTCCTGAGAATATAATGATTTTCTGTTTGACTGGGGTGTCACAAGGACAAGCTCCTGCTGCCTGGGGACCACTAGCTGTGACACTGATAACAGGCACAGGAAAGTCTGCATGGGTCACTGGACACATTCCATTCTTATGACACGTGGATCCAAAAGAGCATTTAAATCAAAACATCACTGGTTAAACTCAATCCTTAGTGAACGTCAGCCTGTAAATTTCTTAGTCTAAATTATTAAGAGAACATTGCATACTTTATAACTGCACGTTTGAAAATACTCATGGGGTCAGGCTCTCCTTTTAGCCCCAGCAACATAAAGTTGGAGACATTGCCTGACTCCAAGGCAGTTACTCCAGATTTATTTCAGGGTAATTCTGAGCAGGATCATGCGTTTTGTGTATGACTTTTCATTTGTATTTTGTGAAAACTTAATAAAAACCTTTTAAAACTGAAAAACATGGTTCCATAAACCCCACATATGGGATCTTTAAACTCAACCAACTTATGAACTTAACCCTGACTTGTCTTCGTCCTCTTGGCCTTTTCAGCAACTAGCACTCTTTAGCCATGTCTGTATTTACAGAGGTCAGAAAACCCTTAGACAACCACCTCTTGCCCTTGCCTAAAACAATAACAGGAACACATGACAAAACCAAAAAACTGTGTCCTGAAATGGGAAAGTATGATGAAAATGAGGATAGACAACTAAGAGAATACAACTGCAAAACAGAGCCTTCCCAGGCTGGTAGGACATGATTTTAGGTAACAATGGAAGTTACTGAGATGTGCTGGTACAACTAGCACCTTTTTTTTAGAGATTCTATCAACACAGTGAAAAATCAATCCATGTCCTCTTATATTTTTGACACTCAATATTCTGCTTGTGAGTAGCTCTATCCATGTTACTGTCTGTTACCCAGAGATTTTAAGGCATAGGATTTTATAATAGTCTGTTCCCAATTTCTTGAAGCTGGCCATGGGTTCTTCCACAGAGATTTCCACATTTAACTCACCTACACGTGGCTGATGCAGGACATCTCTAATGCAAGGAACCTGCTTTCAATTCAAACACTCTGAGGAACTGAGAGTTCACAAGTTCCTACATCAATTAACAAATTTTTCCAATATTTGATAATCCTCCCTGCTAGAAATCATTGTGTTTCTGAATATCTCAGTGCAATTCCATTGATTTCTGTAAAGTCCCTCCTGGGTAAAAGAATCTTTGAAGAATGGGAGAGGAGAAAGCTTGGTTTAGATTCAGCCTTGGGCTAAGACCCTCTGATTTAGACTCAATACATGCGTGACACTTCTTATCTTCTGAGGATCTGCCTCCTAGCTTTGCTTCTGAGGAAAAAAAGAAAAAAAAGGTGCTTCAGACTGAAATGTCAAAACTGCTTAGGAAAAATTTAATTAGTTGAGAAATGAGCAAACACATCTCTCCAGGGGCTTTGAAAATCTTCACTTCAGCTGTAGCAGAGTTAAGAATGAAAGGAGTAATTAAGGGCCTGATCTACATCCCTGGAAGCCCAGTGGCAACACATCTCAAGGAAACCAACAGCAGATTTGGAAATAAAGGAGAAAAAACACTATGAAAAAGAGTAACTGGAGATACTATTTAAATGCAGAGATGGTGTGCATTGAGTTATTCCTCAGTCAGCATCAATGGAAAAGCATTGCTCTGACCCACAGAGAAAGCACCCACAGCAGCACTGTGAGCCACAGCAGAGCAGCACCCTGCTTGCCTTCTGCAGGCTCCCGTCAGTGCTCCTGGGCAGCCTCCCAGAACAGCACCGTCCCCACCAGGGCTGGCAGCACTGCTGGTGCTGTTCAGGATGCTCTGAGCCCTGCAGGCTGCCCAGTGTAACTCTTTGACAGCTGCAGCCAAAGGTCAGACAAATAGAAGGAGTCATCTCCTCAGTGTTGCGGATGGCGGTGTCTGCCCAGGAAACCAAGGTCTTGAACTCTCTGGGTAATGTGGGCAAGTGCTTTCCAAACTCTTGTACATCTTATTGCAAGCTCCTTGGGGACCAGCCTTCTTCTTAGAGGAAGGTCTGGCACAATGGGACCCTCATGTACTTTAGCACCATAAAAGCACGTTTTAAATGGCTGGAGAAATGGATAATTGCCTCTTTCAGAAAGCTGTTAACATGAGAGAAACACCAGCCTAGGTATGACAGGGGGCAGGGGGTAGCTGCCCCACTGATACTGGCCTGGACATTACTAAGCACTTTCCTTAATGATCTGAAAATAAAGACATGAAAAACTGGATCAATTGTTACGGTGGAACCATTTAAACAAAACAGAAATTAATAGAGATAAGGAAGATGTCTGGGGAAAATGTACTTATTTGAGAACTGTGTGAGAGGCATTTCCTGAGACCCTGGAAATCTTAGACTTGTTCCACAGATTGGCAGGCAAGCAGAGCAATTAAAAAATGCAAGAGGAAAGCAGGGACTTTACTGAAGAACTATACAGTCAGAAAGACAACACAGCCTAAGCTCCAAGAGTGCTTCTCTGGCAAAATAGAGCAAATGCCATGGCTCAAAGTGCAACTGGAGGAAATGTGAGACAGGAGAGAAATTATTTTCTCCATATCTACAATAGCTGCATGCTACAAATTTGGGTGCCTTTCAGAAAATATTGATAGATTTAGAAAGGAAACAGAAAGGAACCACAGAAACTGCTTAAGGGCTGGAGAAAACAGGTCTTGAAAGACATCAAGAGGAGGAGAAGTCCACAGGCTGCTGCCACCGACATGTCATAGGTAAATATTCTCCTGTAGCAAGGCATCTAAAGAAGTCCACATACTCAGCCTCTCAAAAATTACATTTAGTGGTGATTTGGTTTTGGTGCCTGAATACCCTCAAAGAGAGGATATATTAGGATGTATTAGTCACTGACAGATTCTTTTAATCTAGAAAAGGTAACAGTAACAGGGACCAATAGCTGACAAACCAAAGGCATAAAAATTCCAGTTAGAAATGCAGCCATACTTTTTTTTTTTTTCAATCCATGTCTGTCCTTAGATGTTGAAGAAAATTACCTACAAAACTGAAGGATGCCTCCATGTCTTGGAGTACTCAGATCATTGCTAAAGTCCACCCTGGAGAAGACACTTTTTGCTACCACACCTTATTTAACTTCATCCAGGAGTAACTTTGCAAAATGGAGGGGCCTGTGATATCCAAGTCAGACTCAATGGCTCCCTTGCAAGTTCAGCAGTGTTGCAGCAACACCAGTGAGCTAAAGACAAGTGGTTTAGTCTTTGGCAGGCAACAGCTGGCAGTCAAGCACTCCCGTGCTGCTTGGTTGGTGGGGTCAAGATTTCCCCAGAGGATAACCTTCCTAATAACTACCCCTGTGCTACCATAATGCTCCTCCTGGGCCTTTTGGAAAGTCAGTTTCAAGCTACAGTAGACTGATTTTGAGGGACAAGTAATTGCTTCTGCAGGCTATCGTCTGCAGTTTGGTTTTCAGTCAATCAGTGCAGCACACAGGTGGGGCAGGGAAGCGTTCTAGCCCACAGCAGGGGGACTTGGGGAGTGCAGCCAAAACAAGCTTTTATGTCCCAGCTGACATCTTGTGGGAATGGGCAGGTCTTTCACTGTGTGGAACGTACACGATTTATACAAAGGGATCCCTAAACACTTTAGTATTCATTGTTTTTAAAAGAGGTTGGATTCTGCAAAGGGGAGGGGGTGTGTTTTCATACCTTGAGAACATTACTCCCTTGCATGACACCAATGTTTTTATGACTCGTTTACTTTCTCCTGCCTAGTGGAACTGAAAAAAGGAGAGTGAAGCATTTATTTGCCGGGAAATTCTTACTACTTTTCTAGGGAATCAGAGAAGACTAGCATTTCTGACCTATGTTGATTTTGTAAGATGCTCTGTGCATGCTACCTTTGGGGAAATACATTTAATTTTTTTACAAACACTGGTTCATGGACTCCAAATCCTCATCAGAATCTGTAATGGTCTCATAGAACTGCTGGGTGACATGGTCCAGACCTTAAGCACTCAGACCCATCGCTGGTTGAATGTCTCTAGCTGCAATTTATTTTGTACATGCAAATTTAGAATACAAGAAGAACATTTAAAATTATGAGGCTAGAACACCATTTTTACAGATGGCTATTTCTGCCACAGGGCAATTTGTTCTCCTCGTATAAACATTAGGAAAATGTAAGCATCTGCTCCTAATTAGTTCCCTTGCACAAGTTACTGATGCGCATAACTCACACTTCCCCATGCTCATTGCTAAGATCTCAGATGATTAGTTTGTTTGCACACTGCTCCTTGGAATTGGATGAAGCTGAAGACCTGGAATCACAGCTGTTCTCTCTGCACTAGAAATCAAACCCAATTTTATTGGAATGATGAAAATTGCCAAGATCAGATAACCCTGGGAAGCAAGCACAAGTTAATTGGGCCCCAGTTAACCTTAATGTAACCATGTGAATTTGGGGGGAATCTGGCCAATATTTGATTAATTTGTTTAAAGAACACGTTAGAATGATTTTCTTGTACTAAAAAAAAAATAAATTTTCTTACCCAGAAAATTGCATGTTTTATACCTCAAGCCATTGTTGCCTCCTCACCAGAGCTGGGACAAAGCCATGGTACATCTTTCAAAGTGTATTCAGACCTAACCCTCCTATGCCAATTAACATCTGAGCTTTAGGTCCAGAGAAAATTAGGTTTGGGTTCTGGCTACAGTATAAAACCCTTCACATTCAAGTGACATGGAGAATCAACAGAGCCATCCAGCAACTCTTGCTCTACAGCTGAACAGAGCATTGCATGGTTTAAACCTTTCCAGAAACCCTTACTCAAACACAACTTTAATGTTTTTTATGACATCATCAAAGCTTTATGTGTTCCTTAAAAGCTTCCAGAAATATTAGCTGTGGAAAAAATTTTCCTCAAACTTCTTATTCAAACAAAAGAAATTATTAGACTGATTAGGAGAGACATAAAACATAGAGCCTCAAGCCTCCCTATATTTTAATATCTGACAGAAATATATGCCTTTTACCAATATGTATCCAGTCAGCAGAAGTGTAGGGAAGATCAAAACCCCTCCTGTTTACAAGACCATACAGCCACATTCATCCACTGTACAGGATCATATAGATCAGCAACATATCCAAACTTCTCTTGCTTAACAGCTAGACCAAAATGTTCCCTATGCCATGCATGGTATGTATGGTATCTTTTGAGTCTATTATTCATAAATTAATACAAAGGGGAGCATTACGGGAAGCTCACTCTTTTTGTCAGTACTCAGGTTTTAGCATCAATTAAAGTGACCACTCCTGTATATATTAAGAAATGTGTAACTCAAAGATCTTACAGTCCAATGCCACAGTGGTAATAAACCAGAGTTTAAAGTACATGGAGCTTTTTAATTACACATATCTCAGGTATCATTTCTTTGCAGTGGTCAAAGCACATTCCAAGCCACTTAAGTATCGTTAGCCCCATTTTTAAAACAGGTAATGGCCCCAAGAATGAAAGAACAAACTTACTTACCCAGTATTCCACAACACACTATTATTGGATTCAAGTTATTCAGAACCTGTTTCAGTTCTCTGTTAATAGAAAACACTGCTCTTTTTAAAAGGATCCATATTCACTAATATGTTTAAGTTGTTTAGTTTTTTTCCAGAAAAAGGTGTTTTCTTATTCTTATCCCAATACTTGAATGCAAAACTAGTTGTGTTGAAGAAACAAAAGCACCAGGATCAATGAAATCAGTTTCCTTTAGATTTGTGTCTCACAGATTAATTACTTTGATATCTAAATTTTTTTTGCAACAGAGATATCTGTAAGGATTTTTTCCCAATATGGATTCTCTCATTTCTAATAAAGTGTACTCTGGTTCTGCTCTTTTCCCTACTGTCAGGTCCTTCCAACAAAATTTTCTTTCACCTAGCCATCTGCTTTCAGAGGCTTACTTATTTTAGACATCTATACTTCTCTAACAAATCTGGTGGAAGTCAGCCAATGAATTCAAAAGGTGTAAGAGACACACACAGACATACACACATACACAAAATCCTCTTTTCTGTAAGAAATGAGGGCTCATTTCCCTAGACTCAAGTGAAAAATCTAAAAAATTATACACAAATAAACTTGCCTTCTACAATTATTAGATCACTGTAATAGCAGGTATTTCAATTTTAAAGATTCCAACATCTTCTAAGTGTTTATAACATGTAGACTTAAATCCATTAACACACCAGCTTAATAGTGATGTGAACTTCACTGACATCACAGCAGTCATATATGGTACAGGAACACAAAATCAGCCCTGTTTGCTTCAATTAACATAGACAGTAGGACTGTGACTGCAGTGTGTAGAGAGGTACTAAATATTTGGAGTAGGAAAGAAAATGTACTATTCTTCCTCCTCAACAGACCAGGGCAAAGACCACCGAGTTTGTTTTTCAAGGATCTAAATAGTCATGTGCTATTTATTTTCTCAGCAATGAGTTTCATTCTTACTGTGTGGTCAAGTCTGCCTGGTTATGAAAAAGAGAACTTGTTCTGATAGAAACCTGGTTCTGTGGCAGCTCTTTTTGTATTCTTTGATTGTGAAATCCAAGGGACAGCACTGCAAACACCTTCACAAAAGGTCAGAATTTCGAAGTTCATATTCATCTTTGTACTATATGGCAAGTGAAAATGTTGGGATGTGATCTGGACTGTGTCTATTAGAGATTAGTGGATGTTTCTCTTAAAAGAGCTTGATTTTAAAACACCAGTTAACTGCGCACAAAGTACTATGTATTACATCATTCCAGCTTAAAGACTTCTGCCTAAACATGCATTCTTGACCCACCTGAGGTTCCAAAACTGCTCAGTGAAATGGATTCTCTTACCAATTTCACAGCTAGATTGTCAGCAAAAGTAACAGAAGTTGGTGGTTTTGGTGAGCAGATTCTACAAATCACTGGAGATACCACTGAATCTGGGTTTTAGCTTGGTTTAGACTGAAAACAACTTTGAAAAAATAAACATTTTGCTAAACTGGAGAACAGTGTTCAGCTCTAGTGGCCACTTCTACCATGGACTGGACAAGCCCTGTCTTAAAAATATCTCATCAAAAGCAACATCAGTGTACCCATTACCTCTTTCAGAGAAAATAAAATATTTGCTGCTGCAAGCTATTATTCTGCAGCCAAGAAATGCCCCTCACCTTCACACTTGGTTTTCACACAGTGCTTACTCAGTCAAAGGTCCCATTGACTTTCAGTGGGTGACCGGTACACAAGGAGGAACTTCAAGATTTGGCCGACACATGTTTTGTAAGTGAATGTTGAGGGAAAAGCAATCTGATCTCATTTCAAAGCCTGGCAGAACACAATATAGTATAATCACAAAAAAATCTAAGACAGAATTTCATCAAGCAAAAACAAACACTGTTCAGAAACTCAGCAGGAGACAGGCAGCCCTGAGCCTACAGTAATTACAACATTGAGAATAGGAGTGAATTCCCTGAATATGCTCGAAACAGTAGCAAACCATCTGTCTAAACACTTGCAGAAAAGGCTCATGTTTGAAAACCCTGGATCTCGCCAAGGTCTTTGCCATTGGCTTGGGAAGTGTAATGATATGGGATGCTCACA
The DNA here is from genome assembly GCA_013397915.1 of Daphoenositta chrysoptera. Lineage (NCBI taxonomy): Eukaryota > Metazoa > Chordata > Aves > Passeriformes > Daphoenositta > Daphoenositta chrysoptera. Next base: position 778,041 of record VZRO01005940.1, read on the forward strand.
GATGTTCTTTCTGAATGTCCCCCACTCCCTGTAAGCAGATGGATCTTGGAGACTGCAAAATGAACTACCAGGAAAGACAACAAAACCTTTTCCCACCTCCTGTTGCCTTTCTCCGCAGCAGGGACTAAGGCCTCAAAAATCAATTAGCATTTTTCTGCTGATGGGCAACAGTAAGGAAAATGCTTCCTTCTAACACTGAGCATTGCTGAAACTGACCCCCATGTAGAATTTCATCAAGGTGCCCATACACATGGCCCTGGACCACCAACTCTATCCTTCAGAACAAACATCTGTGTTTCACAGCAACTCCAGAGAACATTTCACAAGTACCTTGGGAAAAAGATGACAGCTGTTGAGACCTAGAAAACACTGGGATTTTGCAGAACAAGTACAATTTGTCACTAATATATATGAAAAATCCAGTCCATGGCAGGCTGAATGACATAAGCTTGTAAAACAGAAAATAATTCATATTGCATTATAAAAGCAATGACATCTGAAGTTAAGGGTCAGCTGCCAATTCTCTCATGAGGTCTATTTTTCAGGGCTTTAGAACTGGAATAACTACATACAACATCAAGTTGACAGTCTCGATTTTTCAAACAATGGATTAACTTTCTTAAACTGATTTCAATACTTACAATAATGTTTAATTGGAATTTTAAGAGTTGTGAAAAGAAAGCCCACTGAGAGCCATACAAATTGGAATCTGCTCACCCCTACACTCAGTGCAGTGTTCAGCACAAGATGAGGCTTCCTCTGCTGCTGCACCACTGGGCCTCACCCCACCAAAGAGAGCAGTTTCTTCCCCATGGCATTCTGCAAGTGGCTCTAACAAGCAGATAGATGAACATTGACACTGTGGGAATTTCATGCTGTGGAAAATCTAAACAGAATAATTCACTTGCATTCAGCTTTCTTCTCAGCATCTGGCAGAACTCCTTGAGTTGGGTTTTTAAGCCCCACCTGCACTGGCCTTCCTCAGATGCTGCATCATGCTCTATCCCTGTAGCTCAGTTGCTGATTTTCAAGATATTCCATTCTATGTTTTTCCCCATCAACAAAACAAAGCTGTTGACAAACACAGAGGCCTTGGCTCGGGAAGAAATTCCAAACATATTTTTGCACTTCCTCACAGGCATGTGAGGAAAGGAAATAGGGGCTGCTTCCCATTGTCTCCTGGCTGCTGTCTGCCTAAATGTGCCCTGCAAGACCCACCTCCACCTCTGCTTGCTGCAGTGCAGTTGTTTGGTTCAGGACATTTGGCACCTGTGTGTCAGTGGCTGGTGGAGACAAATGTTCCAAGCATCGGCATCTGTATTTCATAAAGGCACATGAGGATCTGATAAAGCCAGCCTGCAGGACCTCCCAGAAATCTGAAAAGAACCATCTCAGCTCCCCATGGTAATGGCAGCACAGCATTTTCCCCACCTTGACAATAGGGAGCTGCCACAGCTCTTTTATGGTCCTTCTTAATGTAGTACCTCACTGTGATGCCTTAGGTTTTAACTCTTATATTTTTGAATCCTGTATTGCCTAATGTGTAACTCTGAAGTTTCTTGTAGCCTGCTCACTTCTGTACTCCAGACATAGCAAAGGTTCTCTGGGCCTGCTCTCCAAGGATACCCAGACTGTCCTGGGCATGAATTTGTGTAAACCAACATCTTAAAAGCGGAGTAAGCTGCGGGGAAATTACATCCGTAGCTAAAGTTTTAATTGGAGAATTTATGCTGATATGCAAATGAAATGCAAGTGAAATGCAAATGAAATGCAAATGCATGCAAATGGACCAAACCCATAAAGGTGTGGGGAACTCGTGACTTGTCGTCTGTCTTGGGGTCCAGCTTGGGGTCCAACTTGGAGCCTTTGGCTCCCAGGGTGTACCTTTGAAGGCCTTTCGAATAAATACCCACCTTTATTCCCTTATTCCTGTCTAGCCTCTGTTTCTAGGTAGCCTCTCAAGGCATCAACCGCATCCCAGGTTTTGTTTAATATTTCTTCAAAACATTGAGGCGAGTGCTTTGAGGCAAGGAAATCTTATGTCCCTGTTCACACACCAGGACAGCGAGGCCCAAGTCTGATGGAGAGAAAACACCGGGAACCCAAAGGGTACATCCACACATCTCTCAGTCAGCTGCCTGGGCCAGCACCAGCTGTGACCTTCAGGGAGCATCGGTGCCATCAGTGCCCTGTGGTGGCCAGAGGAAAGCCGAGAGGTGTCTGACAGATGGTGGGAACCTTGGCCAAGACACTGTGTCTCCTCTAAAGGCTGACCCGAGCTTCTTCCCAGCTGTACTCAGGAGCGCTCTTAAACCTGTTCCCAGACAATTTGGACACTGGATAAGTCAGGGTTTAAATGCAAGCTCAAATTGGTGCTTAAAATCTAAGCCAGAGAATCATTCAATAATGTTCTCTTAGAAGGTGTGTAGCAGAGCAGGGATCTGGACCCAGGCTACTCTCCTGTAATTGGTCTTTCTCCCTTTATAGTTCTTTACTCTGAGAGGTCTTTTCCACCACTATTTGGGGTTTTACAGCCATGGAAAAAAAAAAAAAAGAGCAGAAGAAGATGGAGGAGGAAAATTGGGATAGAAAACAGGAAAAGAAATGAAAAAAAAAATTCAAGCTATATTATTTCTAGATAATGTTAACTGAAGAATTCTAAAAAATCAAAAACTATAAAAATCTTGAAGAAAATAACACCAGTACCCTAATATTTTCACTAAAACTTTTGGGTTAAAATAAAAGTGGGAAAGAAAACTGTGACCAGCTCCCACCAAGAACCTTTAAAAACTTCTCATGACAAGGATTACAACACATTTATGAGGTGGCCATTCCATGTGCAGTCAAGCCAACTGGCTTTTTGTGTTCTCAATAATGAAAAAGAGGTGCTGCTACGCTAGTGTAATATTCCTGATGAGAGTGTTGAGATAAGTTTCCGTGCAGTCAGGCCTTTCTCAAATAAATTTTATAAGCTATGCTTGCCCCTTTTATACCAACTGCATGATCTGCTTTATGTCTGCAATAGAAAACATGGTTATAAATGTCTTCTTTACTCTTGTTTTTATTTAACATAATATCAGAATCAGTAGCATGGAAACGAAGGACCCAGGTTACATGCCAGGAGCCTTGGAACACAAAACCTTGCTGTGGGCCGATAATATCTCAATGATTCTTACCAGTCTCCAAGACTCTGTCCACGACCCTTCTGCAAAATAAACTTTATTAAATCAAAACTTGCGCCCTTCTCAGAAGTCCAGTCCCTTCCTGTGGTGAACACTGCTTTTGTGATAACCAAAGGAATTTTATATTTAGGGACAGCGATTGCTTTTGACCTTCAGAGGACTGTTTCCATTGACACATGCTGAAAAGAAAAGGGATAAAAATTCCCTTTGGGATTTCAGTTTAGATAGTACAGTTCTAATATGAAATTTAAACTGCCCCAAGCTGCTAGTGTTAGAATACCACCTGCTAAGTATAAAGCAGAAAGGGAAAAGTCCAGAAGACAATACTTCATTACATGGAAATTCTTTGAATCCTAAAGCCATATGGAATATTAAAAGCTTTCCCCAAATCCCTCTCAGACCAATGGAATTCAATTGTTGTACAAAACTGATGTTTAGAAGAAGGAGAAAATTCTTATTTTCTGCATCTCTGGGAGCTGGCTGAGACTTATCTATGACTAGAAAAATAGCTTCAGCACAAGTATAAAAGCCAGGAAACAAAATCTCTTTTAATCATTTAATCATCAGCTTTCTCAGTGAATTAAGCTGTGTGCCTCCTCCGGTTCAGAGATCAATGCTTCTCAGTCATAAAAGATCCTTTAAGACCTTGTGTGAATCCTGCATTTTTTGAGTAAAGTTTCACAAATAAGTCTGTTTTGTGAGTATCCCTACAATAGCACATTATGGGCAGCCATGCTGGCAGTTTCTTGTGGGTTTTGCAAATTCCTTCATGGACATACACAGGAGGTAGTTCATACACAAATTAATTTGCATAAGTTTTTAGCCAACCCATTATGAGAAATTAACAAATCTGCAGAGATAATGACCTTGATCTTGGAAAATTCATGGTCAGAAAAAGAGTCTGCCTTTGAGAAATACACTGTTGTTTTCCTACCACCACTCTGAGTTCAAGAGCTTTTTCTGCTGGGCTGGGAAGAGGATGTGGACCCACGTTCCCAGATCAGCACCTGTTCCACAGGACACAACTCAGCTTTAGGGCTCTCTTGAAGAACAGATTTGAAAAAAAAAAAAATTTTCCCATGTCATCCTCAAAAGCTGGTGGGTTTTTTACATTAATTTTTCACAGAATACACAGGCTATTTTCCACCCAGGCAACAGAAGCCAGGATTTGGTAAAATACCATAGCAACATACTAACTTCCCTGTCAATGTGAGTGACCCACTCTTCACCACAAAAGATATTAAAATGGCATGACATTTCAATGAAACTCTCAGAGCACCTCTCAAGTTGTTTGGGGGAGAATGTGCTGCGATGTTTCCTTCCCCTTAGCTGGAACAGCTCACTCAGAGGAATAGCACGCTGTGCTTGTTGGCCTCCTTCCACTCCAGGTTATGAATCAGAGCTGTGTTAACGAACCCAGAGAAACCTCCTCCATGCTGAGTGCAGCAGAGGGCCAACCAAAATTTAATTGTCCTTGCCATGGCTCTCCTTTGCTAGGCTCAAGGCTGAGGCTTCAAGCCCTGGGGGCATCCTATTCCCATGGCACATACCCCACTGCACAGAGCCCGTGCCCAGCACAAAGGCAGAACGGAGCGTGACCAACGAGTGTGAAGCAAGATCTTTGCTTGCCATCACCTTGACTTTGCAATGTACTGCAGAGAGATGTTATTCATCCATCCTACTGCACCCTGTGGGTTTGCATCCCACCATCACTGTGCCATCTGGTAATGATTTTCTGCAAACAGCAGCATCATATATTCTTGCCGGGAGTTTGTATGAACTACATGGCTCTTGCTGCTCCCCTTTCAGGAAATACCTCCTCTTTGGTAAGATCAGTGGGCCAAACTTTGATGTCAACATTCAGCTCTTTTTTGTTGTGCAGAGCTCTGGCTAACTGTATAAGCATCTGTCTCAGCCAAGATGAAGTAAAATTCAGTCACAAGACCCTCTCAAGTTGAATAATAAATAGCTCTCATTTTATGTCAAACTTCTTTGTAGCAGTTTTTACTTAAAAATCAAAGGGTGAAATGCAAATAGCTGTATATGTGAAATGTTCCCTCTGCAAAACTGAATTTTAGGAGAGGAGACTGTGGAAGTATGCTCCAGTTTTGTGGTCCTTTCCCAGTGGGGGGTATCAGGCTCCGTTTCGCATCATCTCTGGCTGGACCCTGAGTGAGCAGGAAGCACTGTGGCTGTCCAAAGCCTTCATTCTGTTTTGATCACCTCAGACACAAAAGCAGCATTCACTTTGCAATAGCACAGCTGGCAGTATAGCAAGTGAGGCTGAGGAGAGACAGGCACACGAAACCCACTTCATGCCATGGGGGCAGAGGCCAATCATGAGGAGCAGTGAGCAGAATGATGTATGCTCAGGCAGATAAAGGTAATTAACCCTTGGCTAGTCTAAGCCAAGGACTTATGGGTCTTCTGTCTCTTGAAGACTTTGAATCAATATATGGTATCGCTCTTTTAATAAAAATGAACTTTGACTCTGCCACAACTCAGACCTCATAGATGAATCAAAGGGTATGCAAGATGTATGGTATACAAAGAGTCCATCCAGACAACCACACAAATCCCTATGGACTTAAATGCAATGAATCAGGCCTATACCTGTGTTATTTCTACGGCCAAAACCAAACCTCTTGCACAGCTCCAATGCATTTGAGCAGAATTGTGCCTGCTTTCATCACAGGCCTGCATCCCATGTCCACACAAATATCTGCTGTGTTTTTAATTTATTCCAAGCTTCTTAAAAACTTACAGGCACCATGAAGCTTCACTTATTCCAACTGAATCAGTGACTAGTGAATCCTGGCCAGAATCTCTCCATTAAACACCCAGATTTTTTGATTGTGATGACCTATTTATACCCAAGAGTTTATTTTAACTCAGGATTTTTTTCCCTCCTTCTCAAATTTCTTTTTTAACAGAATTTAAGAAAATGCAAGAAAGTCTTTGCTGATATTTGGTTACTCACCACATGCTGAGTTGAGTTTCCTGTTTGAAGGAGAGAGAGGCTGAGTGAGTGTGTGGTGTGTGTGTGTGTGTGTCAGCCAACAGGCTTAGATGCACCCATACCCAGCCATGAGATTTTTCTGAGCTATCTTGACCCAACTAGCACCAAACACGGCTTGTGCACTGCGAGCAGCACTGGGCAGAGGCCCCAACAAATACAAAACAATATTTTTAATTCATCTGAGGGATTTCCTGAAGCAAACCTTGGCATGGAAAGAGCAAATTGCATTCAGCAAGAGTGGCAATGTTTTAGAAGGATTTAGCCGGCAATAGATGCCTTTAGTGGAGTGCAAGTTCCTCTCAAAGCTTGTCCCTGAAGCGGGGGTGTGCGAGGGGCAGTGAGGGAGTTAGAGAGCATGAGAGAGAGGCAATTAATAGCAGATGGGGGAATAAAGAACTGCTTTCAACAGGCCTCCGAAACTGTATGGAAAGAAGTGGGAAAGAAGGGCTACAGAGAAAACTGTCCTGCTCCCTGTAAGAGCTGCAGAAAAAGTGGCAGGGGAGAGTGGTGTGCCCTGGAAAGCTAGATTTCCCAATATGCAATATATACATGACCCTGAAAACGAGGGTCACATGTGGAAGGGAAGGTAAATACCCAAACTCACAGTCAACAGAGACAATCCTGAAAAAAATCCTTTCCGATCCAAAGGGTCACCATCCCTCACATTCTGGCTGTGGGTATTGTGAAATCTGGTGATTTTTTAAAAGTCCAGCTTGTGAAATCTCAGGATTTATGTGTGAACCTCATCCAGCATTCTCTCTCCACTTCGTTGGGACTTCTTACCCCTGCGCATAGAAACGTAACTTGCAGATTTACCAAAAGGGTCAGAAATTAGCTGCAAGAAACAGAAATATCTTGACTTGTAAAATTTGTTTTAAGCCAAGCTCAACACTTTGCAAGGATCATTTTTTAGTTCATGGAAAATTGGAAGCTGAACTTTGCTCCCTTTTGACAGTCAGTGACTTGCATATCACTTCAGCAAAACAAAACAAGCCTGCAAACAATATGATTAGGTAAAGCCTTTTCTATTAATGTCCAACAAGAAATCCTTTACAGCACAAACAATGTACTAATCTCTGATCTGCCCCTAACTCCATAATATCACTCCAGGCACTATATTAAGCCTTATTGTTCCCTGCAGTAAAAGGCAGTTCTGAGGCTGCATTTCTGGGGACAGCTTCACACAGTTAGAGACTGAATAGCTGTAAGCATGACTCCTACAACTGAGAGGAATGAGCATTTAATAAGGCCCTTCCTAAAAGACAGAAGATATGAGGATAAAGGTCAAGTGCTTTGAACCAAAGGCTGGGAAAGAAAACTGGCTTCTTGCTACTCCAGGCAATAGTGCTTTACATCTGTTTAATTGATCTGCTAAGCTCTCTCAGAAGTGAGTGCACAGTCCATGTGAGACCTTGCATGCCATTTTCTTATGATGTCTCAGCTTGCTTTCTGTTGTACTTAAGATTGCAACTGTACTGCAGAGAGTTGGAGAACCATAGACACTACAGTGTCCTTCCACATTTTGAAATGTGCATTTCTTGTGAAGTGCAGGAGAAAGAGCATTATGAATACAAAACGAGGGGCTAGCACTCCCAGTTCCAGAGCCTTGCTCTGCCTTTCACAGCTGCCTGCAGTAAGCCATATCACTCCCTTGGTACTTCAGTTTCCTCGGGAATAATTGTGCTTCAATGGTAGGAAGAACATTGAATTTGGCTATTGCCTGCAACCTGCCAAGTACATGTGAGGTACTTTAGTAAGTGATATTTACTATTCCTTGCATTTGAAAATGCAAACTAATTTTCAGAAACATACAAGGCTATCATCATTTGATCGAGACTCCTCTGAAGTCACCAAAAGTATTCCATTTTGATGTATCAGCAGGATTTGGTCAAACAGCCTTCCCCACAAGACACCAATCCTTTCCTGGTGCTGACTGCCAATCTGGTCTTGATTCAGGGCATGTCTAACCTGCAGACATCTTTAATCACAGCACTACTGGGTTTTGCACATGTATTTTCAAAGAAAAAAAAAGATTATGTTCTCTCCACTCTTTGAAGGTGCACCTGCCGTGGAGGAAGCACACACAGGAAGAGGCTCACAGGTTTAAGGGTCACCCTTTTCATAGAATCATGAACGGTTAGGGTTGGAAGGGACCTTTAAAGTGTATCCAGTCCAACTTCCCTGCAATGGGCAGGGACATCTTCAGCTAGATCTGGTCGCTGAAAGCCCTGTCCAACCTAACTCTGAACGTTTCCAGGGGTGGGGCATTCTCTGGGCAACCTGTGCCAATGTTCCAGTACCTTCATTGTAAAAACCTTCTCTCTTATATCTAAAACCACCCTTTTTTAATTTAAAAGCCTTACTCCTTGTCCTATCACAATGGGCTAGAAAGTCTGTCCTCATCTTTCAGTAATGAATTCTAGTTTGGATCCCCTCTGGAGGCATTAGACTCTGAATAAGGAGTTTTGGCAGGTAACATGAGATTACAGTTATTTCCCTGGCTGGCAAGAGCTAACTCTTTGTTCTAGGGCAGTGACCAGAAAGGTGACAAAGAGCCACAAAACTTGCTGAAATTAACTGGAATCAGGGACCATTGCAAAGTTCCTCAGGTTCTTAATTTTCAATGCAAATTGGTCCAGTGTTGCCCCTTCAGCTGAAGGGATTTCCTATTTTTAATCAAATGGAAATATCCTGAACTAAAGCAGAGCAAAAAGCTGCCAATCCACAGCTGCCTTTTTCATGTAGGTTCATCCAAGTCTCCCACGGAGTAATTGAAATATCACTGTGTAATGAAACTTATAAAACTTTAATATAGGATTTATACTTTTTCACGTCTATTATTTCCAAAGCTTGCCTCCATACCCTGTCAATAGGTTTCCTCAAGGGTATGGGTAAGGATCTCAGCTGCATCTGATTTGACTGCATCCTAATGAAAATGGTGGGTTGATCAGTATCGGATGTATCTGAACATTTTCCCAAAAGTACATCTGACATTTACAAGGAAGTAAGACTGTAAATTCAGCCTTAGGATCTAGTAGTTGCTTGTAAAGCAAGAATTGGCACTGGCAGGCTCATGTTTATCTAGAAATTTCAGAGAATATAAGAATTCCTTCAGCAGAATAAAACCTATACCTGCATTGGCAGTAAATGTTAAGCATCCAATGTCAGTCAGAAATGAAATGCCATGTAATTCCATATCCCCCCTTGAGATGCGGCCAAAAAGGAAAACTTTCACAAGTTGAAGAGGAGATAGTAACCCATCCTCCCATATTGCATAATTCAACCCAGATCACATATGGTTTTGCTCAGAGTTTATCAGACAACACAAACACTTCCACAAGCGGGAAAGAAAGTCCTAGGGACAGACTGAGGCAGTAAAAGGGAGATCTGACAGAGGCTACATTGCCTCAAGATGAACCCTTGGAAGTATAGGGCTGAACAGCATCCCTTTCCAGAGACAGCTGTTGGGCAGGGAGGATCAGGTTTTTTGGGGGGTTTCATAATGCAGTGCTGTTCCACTATAACTGTTTTTCTCCCTGGGAAAAAGGGGGTTTTTTGTAAAGTTTCCAGTTTGAAGTTTCTTCTTCCTCCAAATTGCTCAAACTTCTGCTTTTCAAAGTATCTTTTATTTTCCAAATTTAAGATAATTGTAGTGGCTAGAAACCATTTAGAAATATTCAGAACTAAACCAAAACATTTGAAAATTATCCAAACAAAGTGCTGCACTTGACTCCTAACCTCACTGCTCTTTTCCAGATTTTCAGTTCACCAATATGTTTCAGATTTTGACTTTCCAGCCTCTCTCAGAACAAAAAAAAGTTTTTCCAGTGCTCTGAAACTCCTCACAAAATAAGAAAATACTTTCCAGCGTAGATCTAGTGCCAGTCCTATGCCCTGATCCCTATATAGTGCTTAGTTTTTCTCCACTGACACTGGCAGGATGTTTTAAAAAAAAGAGTTTTGACATTCAGAAGTGTGCAAAGACTGTAGCTGCAGTGGAGATAAAGAAGAGAGAAGAAGGGAGATGGTGTCAGACAGAGTGCATCTCCTGTGAACCTCAGTCTTACCCGTTTCAGTTCCCTCTCCACCCTCAGTAAGTTTTTGCTACAGCCAGTATGAAAAATCTCCCAAGGCATTGTTGCTCCAGCCCACACGAGGTCCTGGTTGGCCGTTCCCCTTGCTTTTTGTATTTGGAGCGAAGGCAGGACGTCATGGAGTGCAGATCCCAGTTAGGGTCTGCCTCACCCACAGACTCATTACTTGCTCTGGCTCAGATCCAGAACTTTAATGCCAATTCTTACTCAACCAAAACTCCCAACTGACTCCCAGGAGACTTGACTGCAAAGTATGTCTCTGCCAATACCCATAACTCTTGCAAAACATCCATGAGCTTAGAAAACATACTGGGTGTCCTTTTGGATTGAGAGAAATCCCTCTTCAGGAGAGAGTTCTCATTCACATCACCCTTGCCTCTCCAGCTGCAGCAGAACACCACAGCCAGCCTCTCCAGCTGCCACAGGCCTGAGTGAGAGCAGGAGAGGGTCACACAGCCACAGAAATTTGAAGTACTTCTCAGGCCAGTTGCGTGCTGTCTCTGCTCCCCTCTCACTCTGCTGCGCTGCCCAGTATAACAGGATGGAGAGCAATCTTCCAGATAAACACACAAAACAAGGAAATCATGCCGAGGCTGCTGTTCACACATGCCTCTCTGCCCAGGGGACTACTGCCCCTTGAAATCGGTCATGGCCAAATCTGGCACGGGCAAGGATTCAACTGACCTGGCTACAGCCATTTAGAATAAAGCAAATAACATAGGCTGTGTTTTCTCCCTCAGCAGTCAAAAGGGAGGTAGCCTGAGGAGAGCAGAGACTTCGTTTCAGAAACACCATCTCCTTGTCCACATCTTGGCCCATCTGGGAGACCAGTGGAGTCAGGGCTCCAGTAACCCCCTGACATCACAGTCTGGTGGGAACAAGATGCCACCAATGGTATCTATGGTGCAGGCCTGCTAGGCTCCACTCCTTGCCCTTAGGCATGCCAAGAGACAGCAGCCCAGCACGGGAAACAAACCTAACTCCAAACCAAGGGCACACCTGGGCACAAAAGCAGCCAGACACGGAGGCTGGGGTGGGCTGTGCTCTGGGAAGGCACACAAGGCACCTGCACACACTACAAGCTGCACAGCCCAGGGTGGAGCGGGGCCACCACAGCTTGCACTGCTGCCAGCAGCCCAGAGGTCGCCTCTGAGCTGTCATGAGGAAGATCTGCCACATCCACCTCCTCACGGACCACGACTTCTGCTTACGAGCTCGGAGCTGGAAGCCCCACCTGCAATGGAACAGGGTGCAATGCAGCAAGGCTGAGCTCTGGAAACCATCTCATGTGAGCGAAGGCAGGACACACTGTTTCAGCAGCTAAGTGTGAGGGGGGACAACCTGTTTGCTCTGGCATCTGATGCACCTCATTAAGCCAAAGAAGCAGCAGACACTGGAAGTGACCTTAGCAGCTCCCCAGTGTCTTCATTCCTCATCCTCCTTAGTGCCTCCAGTTCTCACCCTGATCCCTGTAATGACTGGAGCTGAGTCTCAGGCAGGCTGAATCTAAACAGATTGAGTTTCACCCCAGACCACAGCACATCTCAAGGCCATCAGTGCCTGTGAGTGCTATGAAGCACCTGTGTGAGGTTTAGAAGGAAAGAGTTCTATGAGACCTGAACATGGAGAAGCATGTGTTTCTCACAAGTGTGGCCAACCATGCCCTCCTCAAACTACACAAGAGATCCCTGAAGAAGTCAACTTAAAAATCACTGTATTTACCAGCATAACAGTAATGTTTCTGGGATTATTTTTATTTGCTTTCTGGTCTGGGGGCTTTTTAGATCATATTTAAGTGTGGGTTTTTTCTGCAACCATAAAACCTAAAAACTGTGTTGAAACTTTTATTGTTCCCTTGTATCCAGGAGCTGGAAGTTCACATAATGTTCATGGGACTTATGGTAAAACTCATGAGCTAAGAACACATAGGCTTGAATGCCAGAGGCTGTTGTGTTGTGCTAAGCAAATTTAGTCTGTGTAACAATATGTGAATGGAATTACATAAGGAGGATGCTGTAAGTTAGTTTGACATGTCTGTTGGGGAGATGATGTGCATACAGGGGATTCTTCCATTTTACAATCGTAAGTACATCTCTGGCAATTGTGTTTTTTGAAATGTGCCTGGTATTTTATTTTTTTCAGAGTGCAGAAGTGCATCAACACAGTTTGCTAGTTATCTGGCTGCATACAGGAGGTTTTAGAGAACACAGAAACATAGACAGGTATTTGAGGACTACTTGGTCCAGGCTGTGACCAAGAATAGACACAGCTGGACTTGGCTTTTGGGTTAATCCAGACATAGACTTTTCTCCTTTGTGCTCACTGAATCCAAATCACAGAAAGGATTAAATCTAGTTGAATCACAAAGTGCTGGCTGGTGGTGGATTAACTTCAGAGCTAGAAGGTGAAATACCAGAATCAGACATTTTTGACTATCCTGTACCTTTTTACTCCTCAATTCTGGCAAGCTCATGGCTTCCTCTACTAGGCCTACCTACTAATAAGGACCCTGTGATGAAAATTCAAGGCACCTAGAGTTTTACAATATCTGACTTCAAGAGTTGCCAGTGTGCCAATCACCCCTGTCCCCAGTGCCCACCTCATTGAAGGAGCTTGCACATGCTGTGTCCCACCCAGGCACACCCCTCACAATAGCACAGCATTTATCTGCAGGGCATTTATCCTGTCCCAGCCTCACTCAGCATTGTGCTGCTGGCAGGCAGCCGAGGCTGCTGTGCCAGGCTCCCCCGTGAGCCCAGAGATACAGTGCTGCTGAGGCAGGGCTGCTGTGTCGGCTGCTCTGCATCCCTGCACGGGATCAGCACTGCTGTCACAAATGGAAACACTCAGCAGTCACAACGTAGTAGAATTCCCTAGAGACCACTCCATCTTTCAAGTGAAACTGTCCAAGTGCTCAAGCCCCAGAGCCAGGTATCTGGTTACCCTTATCTCAGGGACATAACTGCCATGATACTAGCAACCATTAAATTGTTCAATCATTTTTTAATACGCCTCCAATACAATTGACCTGGTGACCCATCTGCTGCACCAAATACCACAGGCAAAAAGCTCCAGGAAACCCTCAAGAAACCCAGCTCTCCCAACTGTCCCACTCTGGTTTTCTAGGCTGGCTCTACAATTTAAACCACTCAGCTGTGTCAGGGCTTAGCTCTTTGAAAAACATGTTCTCAAAAATGCCTGGCTTGTCTCCCTATCAAGATAGAATACTTGGTCATTTATCATTTGTCTTCTCATGATTTTCTGCCTGAGGCCAAGCAGCTCACTTGGAAGTTAAGTCCTAATTGTTTTTCATCTCAGGTTTCTCAACCAGCTATCTTGGGGATTTTCACAGGAGCATATAGAAGTGACCACCAGGAACATAAAACGCTGCAGACTTTCCCATTACCCACCCAAGATTTAGTACTCTTCTAGGCACGTAATAAAAAGGACTCTGTTGCTAATTAATCACCTGATTAAGGTTCTGGGCTTGTAGGTCTCATTTTTTTCTACTGAGATGTGCTTTCTTTCACTGCCTGTCAATGCAGCTGCATTTGAACCCTTGCCTGCATAAGCACAATAAGATTTTCTTCATTTTCTTCATGACTATTGCTCTAGTGATCATCATTTCTATGGTGGCTTCAGATCCTGCTGACCTGGAGGATCACATGGGGATGCTACCTTCCACATGGTGAATTGACAGCACTAACTTGGACATGTTGTAACAGATAGAGTAAGATAAATATTAGAAGAAATTAGACTTCTTCATATGCACAACATTCCCAGAAGCTTCATCAAGACTTTACATAGAGCTTGCAGGGCTCGATGGTGAAAAAGAACCTTTTTTTTTTTTTTTTTTCTTTAGGCCTAATATTCACTTCCAACCTTACATCAGGAGCTGAAGCAGAAATGTCAAAAAGAGCATGAAATTCTGCTTCGGAGGTGGGCATCTTGGTGATGCAGGCAGAGTTGAAGAACTAGGGCTCTGCAGAGCTGGGAGGAGAGTTGTTCTGATTCACTTTAGCTTGGTTCATCAGGTTCAGAGCTCAGTTTGCACCTTAATTACAGGGATGGCTGTGCTAAAGATAAGAGCGGAAGAGCTACATGCAGAAACAATTTTCCAGTGAGTTACTGTTTCAGTGATTCAATCATTTTGCTGGTCAGTGTGGAGTGGCTCTCAAGTGATCCCTTTAAACTGACAGGCAGCTGTTTTTCAGCATCAAAAAATTACAATTACAGCAAAATTCCAGACATGACCCTTTCCACATGTATTTTAGCTCCTATATAAATCCTTTTGGCAGCATCACACGGGAGGAAAAGGCTCTTTGGTCAAACAGTTTAAAACTTATTGTTTTTTTTTAAGTAAATACTTGATAACATCTATTTAACACAAGCTCTCTGTGAATACGTGTATAAGGAAAAAAATCTGTGTGTGAGAGATATAAGACAATAACTAAATCTGGTTTACAAATTTCCGACTAAACAAAGTTTCATCAGTATACACTGCTTCCTTGAACATTTCATCTGAAGCATCTCATGTTTGATCAAGCTTCGCTGAAGCTGAGACAAAGCTAAGGTTTAACAGATTGACAATGAAATTTCTGCATTGCTAAGCAGCTCAGATGAGTTTCATTTCTCAGACTTGTTTTCAGATTTTCCATTATATAACAGTAAAGAACAAATTAGAAACTGAAAAATGTGCACCTCAGAAAACTTTCCCAAAACCAACAATGCTGACTTTTGGTCACACTTACTGCCCTCATGTTCAGTTGTGATTTGAGAAGTTCCATTCCTTGTCCTTGACCCCTTAGAAAGGGGAGATTAGATATTACTAAACAAATAACAATAAAATATAATAATAAAATAATTGTAAATTATGCCAGAGAAAAAAGGTGAAAAGAAGCAACTGGGGCAGGGGGAGGGGAAGGAACAAAAAAATTCCACAAGTATTTTCAATTTTCACCTCTTCAGTATCACTGTGCAGAACCAACACAGACTCTGGTGTATTAAACGGAAATAGCTGCAAGCTCTTTGTTTATTTGTGTTCCTTATTTTTGACCTCTGACAAAGTGGTCACAGATCCCAGAGACGCCAAAGATCCCAAACAAGACACAGTAGCCACTTTTTTTAACAGTCACTGGGAATTTAGAGGGGCATGAAACTTAAAACATATCTGAGATGCCAACTTTCAGAAAGTGGTGAGAAGTGATGCTCCGGAAATCAGCCTCATTGCAGTTTTCCCATTCAGAAACTCAAACATCAAGGCTTTCAAAATCACTGCCACATGGACTCTTTGTAGTCCTAAAACCTCAATCCCTGATTAAGCTGATGCATAAAAAAGTGGTCATTTTTTGTTATTTTTAGAAACCGTTTTCTAAATACTAATTCAGTTAATCGCATAACCAGGTAGTGGGAAATCACCTCCCTTCCAGTTAGTCTTCTAAAACACCAATAAAAACAACTTTGCAAGAACTTGCCTCAATCACTCTGGGAACTTTCAACACTATTTCATGGAAATCAGCCCCAGTGCTATCACTGTCACCCTGCATCATATACGCAAGTGTGAGTGTGCATTCATGCACACACATGTACACATACAAGGTGCTTGAAAGGGCCAAAATATGCCAAAAGGCCATCCCAGGATTACAAAAAGCCTTAAAGGTATATGGAATAACTGCAAAACAGGAGAATTTCTGCTCTCAACATATATCAGTACCTATATCTGCACTTAAATATTATTTCAAACACGGACGATGCCTGCTTGTATGTGCATATATTGTGCTTTGTTTTCTTTTCTATCTGGATCATTAACTGAAATAAGTCAGCTCATGTGCAAAACATCTGTTTTTCAGTAAAGTCCTGCTTTTCCTCAGCTTAACAGCCGCATTGATTGAGGCATAAAGCTGTTGCCGAATGTTCACAAGCAATGTGACACGGGCAGAACAGCAAACTAGGCTCCTTCCCAACCTTGGTTGTTTTCTTTCTGATGCCAACTCAGAAAAATTAGCGTTATGAATGATTGATAGCATGCAATCAACTGCTTCCAGAACTATTACCATCTCTAATTCAGTGAGGGAGGAGGTGACTCAGTCTTGTTTATACTATTGAAATCTGGCTGGAGGGCTTTGGCTAGGCTGTGAAGGCTCAGCCCAGTTCATCTGGGGATTTATGTCAGCATTTCACACATTCTGGGAAACTTCACTCACCCTGTAGACAGTGCCTCTAGCTCTAGAAGGTAACCTGGGCCATAGAGGATCTATGACAACCATATCATTATCCAAGGTGGCTTTCATCTTCACTCTAGTTTATGTCCTAGTGTTTATTATTTCTGGGGCACCATAGGTGCGCACAGCGTGTTTTATGACCACGCACAATATGGAATCTAGGCCCCAACTCCTGCAATCAGGTCCACTCCCAGGACCTCTAGTGACCATGCTTTGGCCAGAAGGGCTCTGCTGGAGCATCAGCACGTGGGCCTCTGCATCCAGATGCAGGATCAGAGAGAGCACTAGGCGATACACAGAAAAGTGTGGCTCAAGGTACAGGAGGGCTGACATGTGAAATCCTGAAGTGCAAAACACTTTGGTTACAGATGTTTCAGATATTATTCTTCACTTAATTAGGTTTTAGTTACACTAATGCCATTTGAGCTAACTAACATATGGACTAACCTTGTTTGTGCCTGTCTCCCACCATGAACAAAAAGAGACAGAAGCAACAGAGATCCTAATTTCAGTGTCTCAGTCAAGTGTCTTCATTTGGGCTGAATGGATGTGGGATGTAGTATTGAGGAGCCTGAAGAAAAACTGGTTTCCTTTGAGAAAAATCAGTACAACCACAAATGATCCCAGTATAAATAGAAAGACGGGGTCAGGCACAGACAGGGCACTCCCAGGACCTGTGAGTATCATAGGCAGAGATGTCATCACACCAGTATTTATTCTTGCCATGTCATCACACCAGTATTTATTATTGCCATCCAGTCAACTCACATCAACCAAACCCGGCCACTGCCATCAAGGGTTTCTTGATGCAATGACATTATTGCAGAGGTTTTTAGCTCAGATAAACCAGAATAAGCAGCAGCTCTGTTTAGGCTGAATTTAAACCATGCTGTTCCCCTCAATGCAAATATGACCTAGCTGTCCCCAAACAGCAGAGCCTTTAACCTTTCAGGAAGTGCGAGCCAGCTGCCATCTGGCTGGCCATCTGTCTTTCAAAAGGTGAGGAAGCAGGAAGACTGGGTGACGTATGACAATGCTGAATTCCCAAAGTATTGGTGACCTCAATACTTTACAGTCTGGTTTTGCCCCACATGTATTCTGTCACTCTCCCTTTCTCGTGGGGTTAGCAGCCACAAACACAATTACTGCAGGGCTGGGAGTCCTCCCCCTCTTCGTTTGACATTAATGAAATTGCAAGCAGACGTGGCTGTACTTGCTGCCCTGCTTTGGCAATGTTTACAGAGCTGTTACTTTGCTGGGCTTCCTGTTCAGTGCCAAATGGTAGAAAAGCCTTTGAGGTTGCATTTACTGTTTTACCTCCTTGGATGTTGTTATGTCTTCTAGCTGGGAGCTGGACACCAGCACAAACAGAACCAATTATCCAAGCCCCTCCACATCTGGCACACAAGTATCTGCATGTTGCCATAGCTAAATGGCATTTGACCTGGGAGCCTGATCTTCCATAGACAGCAACTTTATTAAGAACAGCTCAAGGAAATCCCCCATCCCCTCCACCCTAATCCGTGCTGTGCTAAGTTGCCCTCTGCTCAGTCACTCCTGAAAAATACTGGATTGCTTACGAGGCCTTGGGGCACACACACAAAGCCACTAGAATGGATTTTACTGGCACACCCGGCCTTCTCTGCTGTTACCTATTGCCATCTTTCATCACAGTGTCGTGGAATGTTTGTGTAGAGGGCTTAAATATTCATTTCTCTGGTGGTTCATTTGCACTGTAACGTCTCAGACTTGGACTCTACCTTTTTGAATACATTCAGTGGGATTTGTAGTGTATAAACCAACACAGTGTGGTTTATGAGAACTTTGCTTCAGCAGCACATACAGCCAAAGTTTCTTGGACCATGGCAGTTTGTGCAGAGGGTGTGAGTTTTGCTTCTTGAAGAGTTTTTTGTTGCTCATGGCCTTGGCATTTTACATCTGAGTGAAATGAAATGTCCAAGATGCAACAAGACAGTTTAATGGTGGGAGGAAAAACCCAACTGTGTAGTTTTGATGTGATTGTTAAGTATGACATCAGCAGAAGGCTCAGGAACTACACATCCAAATCATGTTGAAACAGGCCTAAATTTGCATCACTGTGCTCATAAGGACTAACTGCTGTCATCTTCTCAGCTAAGACACCTTTCCAGATTACCCAACCATAAACGGCACACCAAAAAAATGATGTATTAAGAGATGACATATTCTAACTGCTTCTACACCTCCTCTGTAACACATGGAAGTCTATCATATCATAATTCCCAGTCTGTTCTGCTCAGATTACAAGTTCAAACTGGGACATATAAAGAGAAAAATTACACAGCCCAAGCCTCACAGATTGTTCCAGACAGAAAATTCAACTTGGAGGCTTAAAGCACTGGTCTAGCCTCCTTTGCACTGGACTGGATGTTGTCTCAATAAGCTTCACCTGCAGATAAGGACATGCATTCTTTCTCTCTATGTACAAAAGAAGTTGAGTTTGCTGTACCACAGTAAAGAACAAGAGAGACACTGTTCAAAGTCACTTGAGGCTGGATACTAAAGGATTCAAGGTCTGGTACTAAATCTCAACTACAAGGCCTGAAGTGAAACACCACCTGTCTTTTGGATGTTGCTTGTTCTACTAGGCTGCTCCAATCCAATCAGTCACCCATTTCCAATGCCATCTTAGTCTCCAAGTTCACATCGTTCTCCTTACAGAAGGTGAATTTATATTCTAAGAAGAGAGGAGAAGGTGTAGCACCCTCTAAACAATACTGTTTCAGTGTTATTTCCTGCTGTGGGTAGACGAACTTAGAAATACAGCAGTAAGAACTATGCATCATGAACTGTCATTGCAGTTGAACTATAGATTCATGATTTATATCAAGTTCCTCAAAGTTTGTGGGCATTTTCAAGGGACACCTCCCTCCCCCAAACCAGAGCTGAGTAAAACTGGATCAATTTATAGCTCCAGGTCAGAACCAGAAGAAATTCTCTCTTTTGACCTCAAAGCAGTTGATTTTGTGTACATTTAGCCCTCAGACTATGGATATGCAGACCAAAACCAAAGAAAGCCCTCACAACAGAAACCCTTTCACCATGAATCTGCATAGCTTTTTCATGGAACTGAAGGAAAGAAAGCTGCTGTTCCCTCAGCTTGGAAGTAAGAGCACAAATTAGTTAGGATCAGCAGTGTTAGAGGAGTGGGGTGATGCAGTGGTTTATTAATCACCCTGGGATCCCAGACATGTGCCGTCACTTCCCAGTTGTAGAACTACATAACGGGATTTTCAACTAGTTCTTTAGATAGGAAAGATATTATAAGTGTGGTGTACTCTGAATACAGAATTTGCCACTGGTGAAGGAACAATTTAACATTGCTTAAAATCCGTAAGTGCTACAAGAGCATAAATGGTAACAATCAAAAAGGGACAAGAATACTACATGGAAGGGCTATAACCTATGTCTTCATTCATTCAAATTTTTCAATTTAGAATATTAAGTCTATGAAAAACAGAAGGTCCAGAGGCTAATAAAAAGACCAAGGACATATATCTGGTGTTCAGAAAAAAGAAAATCACAACAGATGGTTGCTTTTTCCCCCCACATTTAAATGGCTTTGATTCTGCTTTGGACTCTGCTTTCTGTTGCTAATTGATTGCAATATTTACTTAAGCTAGAAATTCAAAAAGCAGGTACATTTACTAAGATCACCTTTCAGCCAGATATAAAAATGACAAAATTAAACTGGCAGATGTTGTGGTGTGTTTTTTAGTTTTCATTGTTAAATGTTATTTCTCCCTGAAATGGTTTGTCCCTTGTTTTCCCCCACATAGTTGGTCACTCCCCGGACATCGTACCCCACCCTGTTCCCTGTCACTCCTGTTATCAAGTCACCTACCCTGGAGTTTGTTCCTCCCTTTGTTCGAGAAAGTTCTTTGTTCCTCGATGCCCTATTGGTTAGTTTAAATCACTCCATTCCCCATTGTCCCTATTTTATGTCAATCCTACCCTATTTTATGTCAATCCTCCCATGTTACAGTTTTATTGGCTACCTTGCTTGTACCGCCCCTAGAACCTCCCCCCTTAAAAGCCCTTGCAGACTCTCTGTTCGGGGACTTCGTCCCTGGACCCTTTGTGGAATAAATCTTCCTCCGAACCCATACAGAGTCCCCCTCTTGTCTCTTGCCCTCGCCTGTGCTGCTTGTCATCTGGCTCACGCTGCCTCTACCCGCTGGCAGAGCGTAGCAGTGCTCTGTTGGTCAGAGGCTCTGGGGACACCTGCTGCTGGTGCAGCAAAGGGTCCACACATACGGGCTGACCCTGAGCCTCACCAATTGGCACCCAAACAGGGACCACCCGCGTGCAGAGGTTCTTTGAGTGGGTGTCCCCAGTGGACCAGAATCCCTGGGAGTTAACCCCTTTTGGGCAGCCAATAACCCAGTGAGGTGTTTGCTGCTTTTTGGTCGGTGGAGCTCCTGGGGCGACCAATAACCCGCCGGAGTCTGGGCTGGTCAAAGACGAGGGACCCTGACAATGACTTTGAGTTCCTGGGACCTGTTTGGGGACATCGGGCGTCCAAGTTAGTGGTGAGTATTCTTTCAGATCCT
The DNA here is from genome assembly GCA_013397915.1 of Daphoenositta chrysoptera. NCBI lineage: Eukaryota > Metazoa > Chordata > Aves > Passeriformes > Daphoenositta > Daphoenositta chrysoptera. The sequence continues at coordinate 799,149 of VZRO01005940.1, forward strand.
GGACTCTTTTCTTCCTTCTTTTTTCCTTTTGTCGCTGTCAGGGGCAAGTAAAAGCTGAGCCATGGGAGCTCCTTTGTCTGCTCAGCAGAGAGGGATTTATCACCAAGTTGTGGGTGTCCTCTTGGGGCGTGGGCATAAATTTTCTAAAGGGGATGTTAAAAGGTTCATTAGGTGAATTCTTTTTCATTTTCCTCGGGTGTCCCCACAAGATGTGCACTCCCTGGAATTTTGGGACTCGGAGTAAAAATCACTTTGTTACCGAATACTGGGAACACTTCGGTCCGCAAATTCATCCTCTTGTTACCAAAAATTTATGCTGCAGTGCAGGCCACGAGGGAGGTGAAAAATAAGCCACCACACAACCCTCATCCTCTTCCCTCTCCCTCTTCTCCTAAACCCTCTTCCCCTACACTGAGGCAACCCGTAGATGCAACTTGCCAGGAGGCACAGTGCTGTCACCGTCTCCCTGGCTCTTCGTGGTTTCCCCAGCACCTTTGCCAGGGCAGCACTGGCCATGCTGCCTCGGGTCCTTCCCTGAACCCTCCTCCCACTCCTTCTTCCCTGGTTCTTAAATCCCCAGTTTTACAATCCTCAACTGACAGTTCACAAAATGGTGGGTTCCACCCTTCTTCCCCAGACAAAAAAGACGGCGGTGACTGCGTGGTGCGGTCCCCCATCTTATCTTCCCCTTCTTCTCCCCAGAATCCTCTCTTCCTGCCCTTTCCTCCTCACTTCTCTAGGGCAGATCCCCTCTCCTGGACTCCACCCCTGTCTCCTCCTACCCTTGTCCCTCCTACTGTCCTAACCCCACCTACTCAGTTCCTAACTGCACCCCTTCCCTTCCTGTCTCCTCCCCTTCCTGTGCTGGCTCCTCCTCCCCCCTTCCGACTTCTGGTTCCCACTGTCCTCCTTCTGGTTCCCATGCTACCCGAACCGGAAGTGACAGCCCTGGGGCCCAGAACCCAAAATGGGAGGCCTAACCTTTTGCCGCTCCGGTCCATTGCAGCCAGACAGGAAGGAATCCACACTGGAAGCCCTTCCCGTATCAAACAATCAAGGAGCTCTGCAAGGCGGAGAAAGAGTTTGGAGGGGAAAGCCAATTTTTTAGGAACCTCTTGAAGGTGACTTTCTCGTCCTGTGGGCTGGTCCCTTATGATCTCAAGTATTTGTTTTCATGTCTCCTCAACCCCACTCAGTATTCTCTGTGGGAAGGGACATGAAGAGGTTATTAGATTACCTCCTTCCTTTGCTTTTGCAATCTCCAGAGGAGGCCATTGACCTCCAAAATTCGCTGATTACCATTAATCATCTATGTGGTGAAGGGGAAGTGACTAAACCCCAGGAGCAAGCCCGGCTTCTACCCCTACCCATTTTAGTTCAGATTACGCTTGTGGCAGAAAAGGCCCTCCTTATTATGCCACTGAAGACCCCTAGGTTAAGCTATACAATGATTCGGCAGAGCCCCTCAGAGCCCTACATTGACTTTGTAGAGACTCTGAGGCGGGCTATAGTGGCACAGGTCAAGGGTGAGCAAGCCCAGAAACAACTGTTAACAGAACTAGCTTTCAACAATGCTAACAACATGTGCAAAAGAATTATTTTAGGCTTGCCCCACAAACCACCACCCACCATAGATCAAATGGTGGAAGCCTGCACCAAGCTTGCCACCATTGAGCTGCCAGAAGTTATCTTCAAAAGAAAGGGACCGATCGGAATTGTAGAAGAAGCTGGGGTCGGTGAGAACATGCCTTCCCCCAACAACACAAAGCCACCACTGAACAAGGTAGAAGCTGTGTGCAATAGCTGTGGCAGAAAGGGGCACTGGGCAATAGCATGCAGGGCACCAGCCCTGGTCTACCGCCCACATTCCCAAACCAGCCTCTCTACTATGTCCACACCAACGCCAGGAAACTGATGGGGCAGCGCGAACAGACCTCATGCAAGGACACAAGTAAGGTCAGCACCAAACTCCTACTAGGTATTGCATTTCCGATTTTTTCCTCTGCACCATGTCACTTCTCCAACACGGACTCGAAAGTGTTGCCAGAACTTTTCCAGCTGCAGGACCTTTCTCACACAGACTTAGCTTCTACAAAATGGGACTATAAACTCGTTGTTGTGGGGAATAACACACCCCCTGAGAACTAGAGATTTCCCCTGAGGTCACTGAGACCGACCCAGAAGGAAATCTCTATCTCGTGGCATGGTGTATCCACCCACCGTTCTTCCTACCTTAGGGCCACACCATCACCCGGGCCATTCCATTGCCCAAAAGCCTGCCAGTGATTGGAAAAACACCTGCCGTGTACTGGTTGGAAGTGGTAGGAAGGGACGAACCCCCATTAGAGTGTAAACTCCACCAAGGGAGGGATAACATTTCCCGCAGGGGGATGGTGGATACGGGGGCAGATGTGACGGTGATTCCATCCACTGACTGGCCATCACGTTGGGAGCTACATGCAACCAAAAGGGCAGCATCACCGGGATCTGGGGCACACAATTAGCTAGGCAATCAAAGAGCGTGGTCCAAATTGAGGGCACCGGATGTACAATTGGCCTCAATCTGTCCGTTTGTTATGGATACAGGGTTTACCCTGTGGGGACAAGACACCATGTCCCAGTAGAGAGCAAAACTCGAAATACCCAAGACCCCACGGGATTTTTGACGGCGGCCATTGTGGAGCACCCTACCCAGGCACTGACTTGGAGGACTAATTCTCCAGTGTGGGTAGATCAGTGGCTGCTCAATAAAGAAAAATTAAAGGTGCTCAACAAGCTCGTGGAGGAGCAATTGGCCAAAGGCCACATTGTTCCTACAAACAGCCCTTGGAATTCCCTCATTTTCGTTATTTGGAAGCGGGGAAAGGACAAGTGGAGGCTCCTCCATGACCTCTGAAAAATAAATGAAGTCATCGAGGATATGGGTCCCCTCCAACCAGAGATGCCCTCCCCGACCATGCTCCTCCAAAAATTGGAAATTGGCAGTTATATACATAAAAAACTGTTTTTTCCAAATTCCCCTGCATCCTGACAATGCTCCTCGGTTTGCCTTCTCAGTGCCAGCCATCAACTGGGAGGCCCCCATGCAGCGTTATCACTGGCAGGTACTGCCACAAGGCATGAAGAACAGCCTCACCATCTGCCAGTGGTATGTCGCCAGGATCCTGACCTTCATCTGTGCCCAATTCAGGGAGGCCGTCATCCTCCACTACATGGATGATGTGCTTGTGTGTGCCCCCGACGACAAACAGCTCCAGCAGACTTTGGAGGGAACGATTGCTGCCTTGGCCACACAAGGCTTTGAGCTACAACAGGACGAGATCCAATGGATCGCCCCTTGGAAGTACTTAGGCCTTAAAATAACCGATCGGACCACTGTACCCCAACAGGTTGCGATCAATGACAACCCGAGGACCCTGAGTGACCTCCATCAGTTGTGTGGCTCAATCCACGGTGTGAGGCCATATTTAGGCATTCCCACTCAAGATTTGGCTCCTCTTTTTAATCTACTAAGGGGAAATGAGGAGCTGGACTCCCCTCGAGCCGTAACTGATGAGGCCAAGCTCTCAATCGAGAAAGTTCACCAGGCACTCTTGGAAAAACAAGCACATCGTTACCAGCCAGACCTCCCTTTTCAGTTTGCCATCCTTGGAAAAATGCCACACTTTCATGAGCTTTTGTTCCAATGGGCAAAAGAGGAGAAAGACCCTCTGGTCATCATAGAGTGGATCTTTCTCCCTCACCAGATGCCCAAAAGTATCACGATGCCACAAGAGCTGATGGCTCAACTTATCATCAAGGCAAGGGCTTGCCTCTGCACTCTTGCGGGGTCTGATCCAACATGCATTTACACACCGTTGACGGCAGGGACATTGGAGCACTTGCTCCAACACAGTGACACACTCTGGTTTGTGTTGGACAGCTACTCCGGACAAATTTCTGTACATTACCCAAAACATAAGATCTTCAATTTGTCCGTTTTCCTAATCCCAATATCAATTCAGAGTCCTAAAACTCTCAAGGCAATTACCATCTTTACTGACAGGTCAGGAGCATCCCACAAGTCAGTCATGACTTGGCAGGATCCTCGGACATGGCAGTGGGAAGCTGATGTGCAAGTGGTCGAAGGCTCACAGCAAGTTGCAGAGCTCGCTGCCATCATCAGGGCCTTTGAGAAGTTTGAGGAACCGTTCAATTTGGTTACCAATTCGGCTTACATTGCCGGAGTAGTCGCCTGGGCGGAGCATGCTTTGCTTCAAGAGGTGTCAAACCCTGCTATTTTCGGCCTGCTCTCGAAGTTGACATATTTGATCTCCCACCGAAAGCACGCCTTTTTCTTGATGCATGTTCGGTTGGTGTTATGAATGGATTTTGTGAATTTAGTTCAGCTCCTGTCTTTGCCCAGGCCTATGGCAGCAGGCAGGAGATGTATTGAAGTGACCAGCACCCCAAAAATCCACCTTATCCACAAGATCTTTAATAATGGCTGATTCGGTCTATTATGAAATGAATTCCTTATTAATAGACAAAAAAACCTGACAGACAAGACTTAAAACAGACTATTACTACACAGCAATAAAACAAAAAGAAATACTACTAGTAGATTAACATACAGTGCACGATAACGTACCTTTTAAATTACAGCTAGCAAAGAAATAGTATAAGCTTAGGATTCAATGTATCTTACCATCTGAATGTTGGTGGGACATACATCGAGATCCTTTCCCTCAATCCCCAGGGAAGTAACCACAAAACCTGCATCCAGACTTTGGGGAGAAGTCTCGAACACTTTCAGGGTGTAAGGGGCTTCTTCCTCAGTGATAACTCGTGTATCTTTTATAGTCGTAAAACGGTGTCTCTTAAGTCAGAAATATTTCTTTTATCTTTTCCCCCATTGGCTCTCCAGACTAAGATGGTAATTCTTAGATGGGCTTGAGTCATTCTCGGCGCCAGAGATGGCTCCTGCTTAGGCCTTTCCGCCCCTGGGTTATCTCTTTATGCACCAGCTATCTGTGGTATGGGGCGGGGGCAGGGAAGGGGGGGTAGATGTCCTGCCACAGTCGCACACTGACCTTCCAGGGCCCATCGCTGAAGGAAATAAGAGGGCGGACACCCTTGCCATGCTTGCACGGCTTACCACCATGCCAGACATCTTTCAGCAGGCAAAGCTGAGCCATCAGATGTTCCACCAAAACATGCCGGCTCTTGTGCGCATGTTCAATCTGCGCCAGGACCAGGCACGGGCAATTGTGGAGACATGCCCCAGCTGCCAGAAATACCAACTCCCATCCTTTGGGTCCAGGGTCAACCCCAGAGGACAGAGCAGCTGTGAAGTGTGGCAGACGGACGTGACCCACATCCCTCAGTTCGGGAGGTCTAAATATGTGCATGTGTCCATTGACACCTTCTCGGGGGTGGTCTTCGCGTCAGCCTGTCGCGGAGAAGGGGCCTTGGATGTCAAAAAACACCTTTTGTTCGCTTTCGCAACTTTGGGGTTACGCAAAGAAATAAAAACTGACAACGGCCCAGCCTATACCTCCAAGGCTTTTGCAGAGTTCCTGCAGCAGTGGAGCGTCTCTCATACCACTGGGATTCTCCACTCGCCCACAGGCCAAGCAGTAATCGAACGTACCCACCAAACCCTGAAGAGGGTCTTGGAGCAGCAGAGGAACAAGACCGCCATGTTACCACCCGGAATGCATCTTGCCAAAGCACTTTTTACTATCAACTTCTTGAACTGCTCCTTTGAGGAACCAGACTCTCCTGTCCTAGGACATTTTACCAAAAACAAGCAAGCCAAGCTGCGAGAAAGGCCTCCTGTTCTGGTGTGTGACCCAGAGTCTCGGCAAGTTGAGGGACCTTTCGAACTAGTGACTTGGGGACGCGGGTATGGTTGTGTATTCACGCCTGCCGGGCTGAAATGGATTCCACACAAGTGGATCAAGCCCTACACGCCTCCACCCAGTCCAGAAAAGCCCCCACCGAAACCATCAACCCCTACAGAACCACCAAAGCCAACCACCGCTGCAGCCTGGAGACGCCGCTGCAAGCAAACCGACAGCCTCCCTAAACTTGATCCGCCTGACCCCTTTTATGTTTTCCCTGAACCCTACTCCCCTTAAACAAGGTCCAAGTTCCCCGGAGGAACCAACTAATTGTTTTGTCTTATACTTACCTCTTTTGTTCTGTCTCCTAGTGACCCCAGCCATGGAAACCAGTAATCGCCTCCTGCGCTCCCGCTTCATGCTCTCCATCCTTCTGATCTGCCACCTAAGCGAAGCATGGATCGTCCCCCAACCAAGGAAAAATGTGTGGGTCACCCTCGCCCATGTGCTACAGGAAGACCACCTATGCCTTTCCAACGCTGCTGTCGATGACCTGCTGTCAACCTCCCTGGTGGGGATGCCGTTTCAGCTTGCAGAATTTTCCCCAGATCTAATTAAGCTTCAACAGCAGGCCAACAAAGAAAAGTCCTCTCACAGAATTTTCACCCAATACCATGTTGTTTATAAAATCCCTCTCCCCATCCATAACCCTCTTGCCCTGTGGAGGGAACGGGTAACAGAGTTGCCAAGAGCAAATCAAGATCCACAAGAATTTGAAATCTTAGGATCCTCCCGGGCTACTTTTTGTATCCATTTTGATTTTAAACCCCATCGTAATTATCATAATGTCAACGAATTTGAACCTATGATCCAGTTTAAAAAGGAATTCACCTCTAATCAGTGGTGCCATCACCCAATAAAAATAAACATGCCCTCCGCCTCTGATAGATCCCCCTCTCCACTAAAATTACAAAAGGGCACCATCCTCATTTGTGGAGACAGGGTGTGGGCAGGCATCCCCTCTTGTCTTATAGGAGGCCCATGCACCCTAGAGTGGCTATCCCTTTTTTCACCCAACATGACCCAAAGTTCTAATTCGTCTAAGCCAAAATTTCAGAAAAGGGGTGCACAACAATTTGATGAACATTGTGATGGCAATGGTTTTTTGGTCGAAATCCAAAATGATTGCTGTCTCTGTCTTCCTACCTTGGGTTGCAGCAGCAAAAGCTCTAGGCGAATCGGGCCACCTAGAGTGTTGGGTCATGAAGCAGGCAAATCTCACTTCTACCGCCCTTAGTGACCTCCTAGAAGAAGAGAAAGTAATCAGACAGGCGACTTTGCAAAACTGAGCGGCCATCGACTTTCTTTTGATAGCGCATGGGCACAGATGCAATGAATTTGAGGGCATGTGCTGTTTCAATTTGTCATCAAAAAGCCAGAGCATCTACTCCAGGATAAATGACATTAAGGGGATGACCCAACAAATCCAACAAGAGACAAAAAACTGGTTGGGGGAGACACTAAACACGTCCCTTGCCGAAGTTAAAGCCATCAATTGGGGTGTGAAGGATGAGGCGAAAGACTGGTTTGGAAGCCTCTTCAAGAAACTAGGCCTTTCAGGATGGCTGGCTTCCATCTTTAAAGACATTTTCTTCCTCTTTCTCATTACTATTCTACTGTTCAATTGTTTTAAAGTCTGCACGACAAAAACCATCCCAAACACCACAACAACCAGTACCTCCAGCATGCTGACCCTCGCAGTTGCACAGAAATCCGAACGGTGGGCTAAAAAAGATGAGATGGCAGTCTGAACAAACCTTTACGCTCTCCTCTTTTCTAAAAATTAAAGGGGGAGATGTTGTGGTGTGCTTTTTAGTTTTCATTGTTAAATGTTATTTCTCCCCGAAATGGTTTGTCCCTTGTTTCCCCCCACATAGTTGGTTGCTCCCTGAACATTGTCTCCCTGTTCCCTCTCACTCCTGTTATCAAGTCACCTCCCCTGGAGTTTGTTCCTCCCTTTGTTCGAGAAAGTTCTTTGTTCCTTGATGCCCTATTGGTTAGTTTAAATCACTCCATTCCCCATTGACCCTATTTTACGTCAATCCTACCCTGGACCCTCCCATGTTACAGTTTTATTGGCTACCTTGCTTGTACCGCCCCTAGAACCTCCTCCCTTAAAAGCCCTTTCAGACTCTCTGTTCGGGGACTTCGTCCCAGGACCCTCTGTGGAATAAATCCTCCTCGGAACCCATGCAGAGTCCCCATCTTGTCTCTTGCCCTCGCCTGTGCTGCTTGTCATCTGGCTCACGCTGCCTCTACCCGCTGGCAGAGCGTAGCAGTGCTCTGTTGGTCAGAGGCTCTGGGGACACCTGCTGCTGGTGCAGCGAAGGGTCCACACATACGGGCTGACCCTGAGCCGCGCGAGGCAGAGAAGCAGTAGCATCCAGGGACATCCAGATATCCAACCTGTGGTTACTCTAATCTTACCTGGCATTGTCTGCTCTGGTTCAGGGCAGAGCAAGAGGACTGAGAGAGGTGCTCAGCTATCATTTTGACAGTTGCCTTTGGAATTCAAGTCTCACACATGTCCCAGTTTTAATTTCCCAGAAGGAATTTAAAGTTCTTAGGACATATAGGATATAATATTCAAGAAAAGATGAGCCTAAGTCAGTACAGAAAAACATCATTATGCGTGTTTTCTGCCTTTGGATCTAAGAGCCTTAAGTCCTGGGAATCTTTGTTCCCACCAAGCTTTCAGCAGCTCTCAGAAGCCTAGGAACAGAAGATCTCTCTAGCCACCACCCCAGACAGAAAGATCTTCTCCTTTCAAGACTACAGCTTCTATGTGAGAGAAATAGTTTGAAGTGTGACCCACAACTTGAAGAAGCCTCAACCTTCAAGACAGCCCTCTTAGGTCAATAGCAACATGGATGGAAGCGGTGGGAACCTGACCCTGTGTCATGGGAGCATCCTGTTATCCCTGGCAACTTTTGTAGAGAAATCAGGCTGCCCTGGGTATCCGACAGCCCACAGAGAGAGCCCTCTTACTTTGTGGGCTGCCTAACTCGCTGTACCCTCTGAAAACCCAGTATCTGTGGTCCTGAGAATCAGCCTTCCATCCAGCCTTTGCTGTGTGGGAAAGAGGTCACCTCCAGATCTCATATCTCTCACAGACAAAACAAAGGGAGATGGAAGACTCAATAGGTTTGAATATATTTATAATAAAATTTCTTAAAAGAAAAAAAAAAAGCTAAGCTGCAAAATTCAAATGTTGGATTTGAAAAGTAGGTGAACTATTTTACTCAGTCCAGAACTCCATGAAACCTCCAGCAGCTTCTTTCGAGGGAGAGAGGCTATTCATTGGCATTTCCTGCCATTTTTGCTCCTAGGAAATAGAAAGAATCATTGGGCTTCTCTAGCTATCCAGCTCCCTTCAAGCTCTAAGAGAACTATTCTCTAAGAACTAAGCTCTTTCTCTTCCTGAAAACCATGTATTTATCTGTGCTTTGTAACTGACACTGACTAAATGATTGGGAATGATGAAATCATTGAGTGGGCTAAATCTGTTTCTTTGGCTTGATTGAATGGGCATTACTTTAAATGTTAATGACTTCAGGAAAAACCTGGCTTGATTAGCTATGATTGGGCAGAGAGGTCACCTGGGTTTTCTTACTGGTGGATACAAATTCTGCATATGCTGATTATTCATGGAGAGCAATATATTCATTTGCAGGTGGCTTGCACAAGGCGATGCCAGTGAAAATTGCCCGATTAAAAGCTCCTTGAATGCTGAAAGCACCCAGCTGCTATCAGATGTTGAACACTATTTACCAAAGGCCTGTAAAATGACTGGTACAATCAACATCACCATCATCATAATTGCCTAGTAGCATCCAGTTTGGAGAAGATCCACTCATGCCAAGCATGCTCAATAGTGTACAAAAAGAAATGGTTCCTGACTCAGAAGTATTATCTTCAGTTGTGCTTCCAGTCCTCCTCTTGCTGTGCTGTGGCTCTTAAATCTCCTTGATTGAAAGAGCTGATTGAATTTTGTTTCTAAATGAAAAATACCTGGTATTGGATGGAAATTTAATAGACATTGCTCTTCCTCTCTCTCTTTTTTTTTTTTTTTTTGTATAATAGAAGACCATTCAGAATCACAGTGTTAATATCTAAAGACTGAAACACTCAAACCCAGTGTGGTTTGTGTGGGAACACCATAACATTTGTGTGGTATATCCCATAAAAGGTTGGTTTAAAGTGTGAGGCCAAAAATCTGAGTTAAAAATCAGGCAAGTTGTCTGAGAATGAAGTCAAAAAAATCTTCCTCTAAACCAATTTTTTTTGGCCACTCTACCCCAGTGTTGGTCACCCCCACAGCTCCACACTCCTGTAAAATCCACCATCAGAGACAGAAGCTCTGTTCTCACTGAAGCCAGCAGGGTCTTCTGCAGCCCCTCACAGCCAGGACGTGCCCATCACCCATCCCTCCCTGCCCTCCACCGATTGCACCATGCAGAGCACCCCTTGAAGTGAACAGGAGTTTTGCCAAATTAAGATCTGCAGGTTCAAGCCCTGCATGCTGTAAATAATTAGCCTTAAAAACATCCCCACAAAAAAATTCCCTGCCTGAGGACTTGTAAATGAACACAGTAAAAATAATTCTCTTGCTGTCTGTAAAATGTGTTCCTTATTAGAGAACGCTCCTGACCCCAAGAGTGCCCACACTGTATTTCTCCCTCTGCCTCTCACTCTCACACGCATGCGCACGTGTGCATGTACTTTGTTCTTTCCTAAAGCTGGCAGCTGTAGCAGTAACAGCAGTTGTAGACATTTTGAGTATTTATTCATCCCCCATATGTTGGGAAAGCCTTTGGGGATTCAAAATAAGATCCTTTGCCCTCGTAGAAAGAAGAATAAATATATTTAAAAGAATGTTACAAATTTGGCAAATATCACGTCACAACATCAATCCAGACCCTCATCAGAGTGAAGCAAATAACGATGTGCAGATTTTATTAAAAGTACAGGAATGAAAAAACTGTTTCCCACAACTGAGGAACTTAAAGTCAAAAATAAGCAAGCCCAAACTCTAGCTTTGCCTGCAGTAATGAGCTGTTTCTCCCCCAGCAGAGTGCAGATGAGTGTTTGCATCACCCTGCACTGCACTCCTTTCTCTGAGAGTTGTCAGTTAAAAAATAGATTGTGCTGAACAAAAAAGAAAACATTTCCTTTAGTAGCCAATGAATCCTGATCCTCCCTCTGCCCCGGCTTTACATGTTGTCTAAAGCAAAAACAACGTTTTTCTGGATGAATGCTTCTCCACACAAGGTGCCTTCTGTTCAGTTTCCCACCACACAATGGCTGCTCAGTCTCCACAAAGATGCAACATCGCTTGATTGTAATGATTCCTGATCAGAACTAAAGGCAATTTATCAGCACAATTGGACACATAACAAACATATGTAAGTGACCGCGGTCCTGGTGCAGTGAGAAACACAGCCGTCAGCACCACAGCTCAAAGCATTTTTTGAGGAGAAAGCAAATTGTTTTTGGTGTCATTGGGTTTGTAATCACTGAGATCAGGCATAAGAGGGAGACATGGTCACGTAACAGCAATTCAGAGTTTAGTTCCATTCTTTCTGCTCTTAAATTTCCTCAAATGAAAATATGGAATAACTATTGGTTCCACTGAGGCTGCTCTGATTTATGATGAAGGAAACAAAACACTGTCTGGCCTTAGGGGCTTTAACTTTCAAAAGGGGCTTATTAGAATGCAGCCACAAGAGATTTTAAAAAATAGAGTCAAGTTCCCTGCTCTTCCAAAAACAAGAAGTGCTGGGATTGTACTGAATGCACAGCATGAACTTTAAGACTGAAAGAGTCAGATTAGGTGATCACAGTGATTCCTTCTGGTCTTAAAACATCTAACATATATGACAAGAGTAGAGAAACCAAGGGAAACATTTTATGAAAGATCCTTTGGTTAGTTTCTCTGTATTCCTTTCTATTTCCTGTTTGTTCACTCCATCACTGCTATACTTTGAGTGAAATGAAATGTTCTGCAGCTCATGAAGGAAATATCACTAAGGCATGGCTCTTGCTAATAATTACCAGCAGAACCCCAGGTGGACAATGCTTATTTATCGAATTTGACATTGATTTGCATTTTCAACACTTGCAGTAATCTGATCTATGCAGAATCTGGCACCTTTACGTTGTCTTTGGAGCTGGAGGGTGTTTAAAATCATTCTTCAGACCCTATAAACCAAGATCCTTATCCCACAAGAGAATTTCACACAGAACTTTGACTGCACATTTGAATCAGTTATATTAAATCTGAACACTTTTCAAGCAGTCAGACAAGTTTAAATTCCAGTGGAGCCAAAACATTTTCAGCCATATAACAACCAGGTTTTAGTGCTAATAAATGTCCTTTCCTCCTGTCTACAGTATGTCACTATGAAATGAAACTGCTCCCAAAGAATGTTAACAGAGACACACAATACATTTTACCTCCTTGGACTCCTACAGCTGTGCAGAAAGGGTAACTCAGGGCTACAGGGCTACATTCCAACCCCTGGTGCTTATAAAGTAATTTTACTTTGTCCTGAAGACCACACTTGTCTCTAATGAGGTCAAAGACATGACTGGGATGGAGGGACTTATGAATGCAGATCTCATTTCCATCATAGATGGAACTGGTAATTCTAGCCAGGTTTTGTATCCTGAGGGCCAAAATCAAATAGAGTCTACAACATTGGAGCACCTATATTCCATAGCTTCTTTCAACTCCTTCTGTCATTCCAAGCACAGTTCCTCCAACTTTGTTTAAACTTGGCCACACTTCCTGCCATGGAAATACAACTTACCTTTACAGAAGGTTGTTTGCTTGTATCCTTTCCCCTACATCTATGTATGGGCTCCCACAAGCCAACAGCTCACACAAAGCACAGGACAAAAACCAAGACGATCTAGAAAGTTGCAAATTAGGAGGCCTATTCAGATCAATTTGCACCAAAGTAGATTTTCAACTGTATTCACTGAGGATAAACAGGTCTACAAGAAGGAATCTAAATGAGAACATGTCACTTCCCTACAGAATGCAGCCAAAATTTATTTCCCAGTTTATTGCCTGTAGCCTGATGTAGTTAGAGAATATTTCCTCAGAGTGAATTAATTAGTTGGGCTGAGCTTGAACCCATGGAACCTCTTGGTGAGCTGTCAAGAGTCCCCAGACGTTACCCTTTGTAACCCCATAAATGGAGAGTAAACTGAGAGTAACCATATTGTCTCATAACAAGGCTCTAAATGCAGACAAAAAATCTCCTTGTACCCACCAAAAGCAAGCAAATTCTACTGATAAGACTATATAAGCTTCCAGGTGTAAATTCCCAGTAAAATATACTGCAGGCTCTAAAACATTAATTTTAATGATTGAAATCTTTCAGGCTCAGTTATTTTCCTAAAATCATTAGAAAGTTTGACCAAAAATGGTTAAGCAGCTTCTAGAGCACAAGGATAATGAAAACTTTATACGAAGGTATTTTCATTATTGAAATGGGGGAGGAAGAGGAGATTTTTTTTAATTAAATCTGAATGCAGTAAAAGTTTGCACCAAAATAACAAATGGAAATAATTAAAACTCTTCATTGGACATGTGTATTACAGATCCTACATTTGTTGTCCTCTCCTCCAGACAGGCCTTGAGACACATGGGAAAAACAAAGTTAAACCAGTCATGAAGCATAATTGTTTATAGGCATATAGCCAGCATCCACCTGCCATAACCTGGAACTACACTATGCTCCCAGATAAGAATGTGAACCTGGATCAAGTACAATGAAGGTCAGAGACAGCTTTGGGGGGAAAAGGAAATCCAGTGTTTTTCCTCCTGTTTAAATCTTCAAATTAAATAAAATTGTTCCAAACTGGGAAGGTGGCTCTTTTCTCTGGCAATGAGCAGGATGGCTGAGGTCACTGTGGAATTCAAGACCATGTGAAGGTAATAGATAGCATGAACAATCCTGGTACTCTGGCTGGGTGCAGATCCCTAGGCAATGATTGTCCACAGAGCCCACAAGCAGCAGGGAAGCAGAGGAAGCAAATACAAATAGAATTACAAAACACTTAAACATTCTACACAGTTAGCCAGAGGATGGAGTTATATTGATCTCGATGTCATGAAGCTCTCGTTCGCCATTTCACATGTCACAGTGAGAGCTGTGGATTCAGGCAGACACATATTCTCAACAATAATTTATTACTCATCTTATGATTCTGCCCTCAGAGGGAAAAGAACTTGCCAGTAACTTCAGGCTCTGAAGTTTCAGTGCATGCATACATGACAGGAAGCTGCCTTCACCTCCTGATCCTGTTGTACCACCTTGCTGCTGATGGGGGGAAGCTCCTTTCAGCAACCACAACAGCCACACTAAGACATAAGCAAGAGTTGAGATGAACGTGTGCTGAGGGCAATTAGACAGTACAGTCAAAAGTGGTTCTTAAAAGTGGTCCATGGGCCATCTTAGCCCTTGATCAAAAGCTTCTAAGTATGGAGGAATCTCAGACTCACCATTTCCTAGTGAACGTAAGACTTCCCCGAGTGCTTTAATGGTCTCCTTGCTGTTGGAACTGGAGTAGGCAGAGGCTAAAATTCTAGTCCAGATTTATAACATGTGAAAAGTGAGTATTGCAACACTGAGACACAGACAGACCTTCAGTTCCAGAGTTCTGCATCCTAGTCCTCTAAACTTGTCTCACTTTCTTTCTGACATTCCCTTAGGTAAGAGAGCTACAAAACAAGTGCAGCATGACAGCTTTTACTGTTGGTTATTGACATCAAAACTTTTTCTATGGACATTTGCAATTAAACAACACTTTTAGAAAATGTCTCATGTTTTACTTTTTTTTTTGCCTTCAAAACCATGTAATTTAACAACTTTAAAGTGTTTGCCAAAATTTATTGATTGAAGAAGTTGGTAGAAAGCGGTATGTGTGTGGGAGGCACATAGCAATTCATAGAGTCTGGGGGAGGGGACCTATTTTCTGCCAAAAACTGGTCAAATTTCAGAAAAAAATGTATTCTGAGTTTTGAGTTTGAGGCGCATTTCCAAAAGCAAAAGTTTCCATGTTGGGAAGAGACATACCTTTTTTTTACTAGATGTACATGATTCATCAGCACAGGATTCATCAGTTCAGTTGTGTGTTAGATGAACCAGCAGCCTGAAGTTCACTGTGCTCTTAATTAGCCAGAGTAAGGGGGGAAGGCTGACTTAAACAAAACACCACCTTGTATAACAATATATTTGTGAAGGTCAGAACACTGTATATGGGCAGGGTGTAATAGCAAAAGGAAAGGTCACTGAGAAGTGATCTTCCATTTGGCAGAACCATAAGGCATTATCAGACAGGTCTCATGGCAGTGGATTGGGCAGACAGGTAACTCACCAGAAGCTCATGCAGCACCCACACAAGCCAGCAAATCCTGCCAACAGGTTGTATAACCAGGGGCAGCTCCACAAAGGCACTTCGCCTGCTCACAGTGCAGAGCTGGACAGACTTAATGAGAAATGGTGTCTCTGAGCCTGCTGAAATCACCCTGGTGTTATCCAAAGTATGTTCCCATTCTTTGGAAACACACAACTTTTCCTCTCTTCCCTTTTTGTCAAGGTGAAAAACCTTTCTTAACACATTCTGATCCCTTGAATAAACAAGCAGGTCACACAAGCATGTTGACATGAACTGAAATTATTGCTGGTCACTTTTGAGTCAATAGAATGAAAGAATTTCAATGGGAAAAGGTACCTTAGTCAGATCTGGAATTAAACATATCCTAAGAGGAGATGGAGTCCAAAATCTGAATCTGAATCTCTGAGACCCTACAAACAAAATTCTATTCTCTAGGAAAAAGGTAATTTCCAAGAAAACTTCATTCCAGATTTCCTCATCAAGAAATAATTGCTTCCCTGTAGAAAAATTAAAAAAAAAAAAAGGGCACGGGCAGGGGGAAGGGTGAGAAAACAAAGACTCGCTTTGTTCCCCATCCTCTAACTGTCCTTAAGCTCTTGTCAGTTGAAAACCAGATAATTTTTTTACTCTAGCTTGCCAGTTGGAACAGAGCAGTGGAACTATGTGCAAGCATTACTTTCTGAGCAGAAGTAACACTTCCACAAGGAAATGAAATTATTTTAAAAAAAGCTGTTTGAGGGAAACAAAACCTGCCATTACACCCTATTTCATTCTGGTGAAAAACTTCATTTTTGACAGAAAGCTTTTGCTTTCATTTAAAAGGTTTTCTAACCAGCTCTGCCTACAGAAGATATTTTAAAGATCTGTTTCACAAATCAGTGTGAGCCTTTCTAGGGCTCATCACTGAGGCAAGCATTATTTTGTCCAAAGCTATTACCCTTGTCCAAAGCGATTACCCTTATCCAGAGCTTTCTGCCTCAGCTCTCAAGCTGATCAGCTTGCAACTGCCTCATTTTATACTTGAATGCCTCATTTACACCAATGAAAACATGTGAGAGCCATTTGTGTTGGCTCACATCATATTCTGCTCAGCACAAAAGAACCAAGGGCAATTTCACTACAGGCACAACAATGGCCACTGTGCCTGTGAGCCCCACGGCAGCTCCAGCCTGCTTTATTTACAGCCCCACACACACTCCACCACTGCTCCAGCGGGGAAAACCAGCCCCCCCAGTGGGGCTGTTGTGGTGTCTCCAGCAGGAGATCAGCAGCAAATCAAACAGACAGGATCCTCCTGCTGACGAGAGAAAGGGCGGGAATCACCGTAAAGTCACTCTGCTGCTATGACCTGGGTGGGAAATAGGCTCTGGGTATTTTCTCTGCAGTTATAAAAAGTCACGAGCACAAAACATAAGGATATAAATGGAGCAGTTTATGTGACAACAGACAGAGTTTAAGTGACAAATTTCCAGGGCAGCAAAAATACCAATTTTTTACTTCCCTAGCCTAAGACCAGATGCCACCCAAAGAAGTCATGGCAGCTCTCTAGCAGTGCAAAGCTGGCCCCAAAGTGCTAAATCTGTTTCATATGTAAAAGTCAATAGCCGGGCTTGGAGGTCCTGCCTTCGATCCCTGAATTAATCCACCTATACCCACAGGCTACACAAAAAGCTTAGCTTTAAAGATCTCAGTTTCTAGCCATGTTGGAGAATAGCCATGGGCTTGAAGCAGGGGATAGGAAGAATGTGAAATCAGATCGAGTTCTCCTAAGAATAGCTGCTCTCTGTATCTCTGCTTGAATGGATGGATCAATATCTTTCTTTCTACTGAAAAAAATCATTCCTCAGCCAAGACAGGGATTGCAAACTTTGCTTAATTTGGCTTCTGCACAAGGTCATGCCACGATTCACTACCTTCCTACTCGCTCTGCTCTGATATTTGCAAGCCCTCAAGCCTTCCTGTGTGGCAGGGCTGGAAAGGAGGACACTACACTGCAGCCTGAAACAGCTGCACACACCAGCCTTTGTCCTTCTTGGTTTGCCCTTTGGCCCAAGAAGTCATGTTACAATTGTCTCCTAGTTGTGCCAAATACACTGGAAACACCTAAGGAGAATACCTGATCCTTTCCTTTCCTTTCCTTTCCTTTCCTTTCCTTTCCTTTCCTTTCCTTTCCTTTCCTTTCCTTTCCTTTCCTTTCCTTTCCTTTCCTTTCCTTTCCTTTCCTTTCCTTTCCTTTCCTTTCCTTTCCTTTCCTTTCCTTTCCTTTCCTTTCCTTTCCTTTCCTTTCCTTTCCTTTCCTTTCCTTTCCTTTCCTTTCCTTTCCTTTCCTTTCCTTTCCTTTCCTTTCCTTTCCCCGAGGGGTGCAAGGAGGAGGAGGATTATGAAATTACCCATTTGCAGTGAATATTTCCTAAAATGTCTTATTTATAATCTACCTCCTTTCATAGCTGATCTGCCAGGAAATTCTCTCAGGAATGCACATTCCTGAACTCAAGAATCTGCAGTTGATACCTGTGTTGAGACTTATTTTTGGAGGAAACTAAATGGCAGGAACATCCTGGATGGATGCACCAGTGACCTGATTTCATTTCTTCCCTGTGGTGTAAGTCTCATTACTGAACACATCATTACCCTCTGGAACTAATTTCCACTGGAGCCTCAGGAGTGGAAGTCAGGAGCTAACTACACACATATATAAATGATGGGAACAACCACGGTCAGACTAGTTGGAAATCACTTCAAAACGCAGAAAATATATGACTGACACTACTTTGGGGAATAAGTCAAGCACCATGTAACAGAAATTATAATAATGCTGTATTCTTTGATAAAAAAGATCCTTTTAAAGACAGGAATCCATATGCACAGAGCAATGCCATGAGCAGCTGATGTCAGCTGATTCCAGAGCTGATGTAGAATGGGGTGTCATCTTCTGGGGGCTGCTGAGGGTGAACTAGGAAGGCAAAGACAAGCAAGAACTCTGTCTGGTGTCTGAAAGGAGTCAGGAAAATCTAGAAGAACAACGGATGTCTACACAGAGGGGAAATAGTGGTGACATCCAGTTGAAGTGAGCATTCACACTCATGCCTGAATTAAACCCCCAGATCTAAATATTGTCTAGTTTTGGAGGGCACATCCCCAAAATCTGTGCCTTGCAAACACCCACTCTGAATATGGTGAACCAAACTTTCATCTGACTTTCCCATGCTATGGGGTGGCCATATAGAAATGCCAGACTCAAATTCTAAGCTTGATCCTCTTTCACAGATTAGATCCCAGAGGGAAAACCAAAGGTTCAGCTTTGTTGCTTATCCCAGCATCTGTACTTTGCACAGAGGCCTAGAAATAACAGCAAGCTTGGCTCCCCCTTGGCACTGCAAGATCTCTGCTAGAGCTAACACTGGAAAGCACCCAGAAATGGCCACAAACCAAAACCACAAAGGGGCTGCCGTAAGTCTCACAAACCTTGGGTTTGCACCGCACTAATAGCATCAACATCACTGAAGTTATGCATGATTTGTAGTCTGTAAGTGAGAACAGAAGCTGGCTGTCTGTGCAGAGAAGCTAAATCCCTTTAATTATTAAAACATATCCTACTGCTGTTGAAAATCCCATTGCCGTTGGAAAAAATACACTAGTAATAAATGTATGCTATACATCAAAGGCCTCTTTTGTAAATATAGTATTCAATTTTTTTCTTTTTTCTAAAAAAAAAATGGCCTTAGGACTAAATTAATGTTTGGTATGTTATCTTAGAAACATTTTGGAGTGGCAGATTTATCTGCTGTTTGCATTTTTCCTCCTAATACAGCAATGAATAATTCCTGTTGATAATGGGACATGATTTGATATAAATGGCTGAAGAGTCCTCTTCTGAAGCCAGTGGGAAGTCTGGCTTGGCAGGAAAGACATCACTGGAGAGGAGAGCACAAAAACTCAGAGAGTCATTCCTGCAGTCCCAAATGTATTTGAGAGAGTGCCCATGCAAGTTGCCCCATCCTGGCTCTCAGAGGTGAATAAAGCTGCAACACATTTCCAACACATACAGTCTTTTGGTTGTGAATGGCAATTGTGCAGTTAACTCTTACTTACATATGTTAGGAATTCCTGGCTTATTTCCAAAGGAGCCAGTGTTCCATACCAGTATAAACACCAGAGCTAAGAATTTGCTCTTACTCTGGTGAAAACGTGCCTTGGCTTAGAACTGCACAGAGGACTAGGCACAGGCAGCTGGGGTTCCCAACTTTCCCCCCAGCCAGTCGTGTAGGCAGCATTTCTGGCACACAGATCACAGAAAACTCTCCTGGCCCCAGAGTGAAGCTTGGCCTCCTGAATGGGTGCAATTTGGCTGCAGAGACTGAAGAGCTGGTGAGTGCTTAGTCTGCAGCAGAGTAGGGCCTTTGCCTTCCAAACTGCACCAATAACCTGGACTTGGAAGGGGAAACACAATAAGAAAGGTGCCACTTTTACGAGCTGTGTCTGTCTTGCCGTGTCCTTGAATCCTCTGCAGGCAGCAGGCAGGCAGATTTTTGTCCCTATGTTCCACCATGGGTTTGCACACTTCATGCCATCACTTCCCCTGCTGAAAGCAGGGTCCACTCCTGCCCTGTACACTGCCCGTTCTGCCCAGGGCTGCTGGCATAGCAGGATGGAGCCACTGGCATGGCCCGTAGCACTTGATGCCTCAGTGTGCTGCACCTCCCCAGCCCATCCCTGCAGCCCTGGGCACAGAGTCAGGGTCCCACTTTCCCATCTGTAGCACACCACGGAGCCCTGGGCAGTGCTGCATTCATGTAATGCTTCATAAGCAAGGCTGTCTAAATAAGCAATGTGAGCACGACATCTGCTTCCCAGCCCTACCCATTGTTTTCATGGAGGGCTTCAATCAGCAGTTCCCTCCACCCAAATTCAAATTAACACAAGGATATTGAGTACACATTTCTGCTTGGACACTGCAAATTTGCAGGGCAGAAATTACAGACCAGCAGGAGTGTAGAGAAGAAATATATTTTTGGACATCCCATGGGCCTTAAGCTCTGCACCTTCTTGCTGGCTTCCAGCCCATCCAGCTCCTCTCAGCAGAGGGCACTGACACACGGCCCTTTTCCAGGGTGTCCAAAGGGAAGATGCCATCCTCCTCCACCCTCCCAAAACAGTGATGAAGACTCCAGGGCACCATCATCTAGCCAGGGACTTCTAGAGTGCTCTGAGTTTTAGTCACATGTAGTCTGCTTCCTCTGCACTCACAGGACATGTCCTTGATGCATCTTTTCAGTAAGGTTTGCTGGGAAGATCTCCAGCCATCATAAAATGCTCGGCTCTGTCCTTGAGTGCTCCATCCCTTTGCCATGCTGGACTGGCACAAAGGGTCAGATAAATCACCCCCTGCTTGAGTACTGCCTGACCCTCACCCCACCTGAGATGGATGAACTTGAAAAAACTATGAACTGTGAACACATAGACTATAAAAAAGCAACGGGAAATGATTAATTAGTTCTCCAAATGGTAAATCTCCCATCTAGCTCTATCAGGCAGTGACAGAGCTGTAAGGTAGGGCAGGAATTCTCCTAAAGTAAGCTACTCGAAAACAAAATGTCATACCTGAAACATGTATCAAGGGTCTTCAAGAGTCAGAGGAAGACACAAGTGCTTCCTCTGCAGTGTATTTGGATAATTAACAGCTGGGCATCTCTGACAGGACCTTTCTGGAGATGCTGATCTTTTTGTCATCTCACAGACTCAGTGACTACTTTAGATTGGATGCCAGAGCTGAAGCTGAGAAAAAAACCAGAAGAAACACATACTGCAGCATGACTCTTGCTAAGCAAAGCTACCAGTTGCAAACAGGAGAAGCCTGGAAAGGAAACCAGTATCAGGTTTCAAGCATCATGAGTGTATCCCCTCAAACCAAGCCCAGCTATAAATGTTCCCCACTCTGGCCTTTCCATTTCACACTACAGTTTTTACTCACAAAAATCTGCTACTCCCTGCCTGATCAGATCTCCAGATGAGGAAACCTTTTTGTGTGTCTTTGCCAAGTATTTGTACAGTTCCTGTCCCTGAATTTTCAAGTCATTCAGGCAACTCTTAAATCAATCCATAATAAATCCAGTTGTGGTTGGCAGGGCTTTGCAAGTACTCTGTGAGCTTTCCTGATACCCATGGGGCTGAACTGAAAGAAAACGCACCATCTGAGGGAGAAGAAACAAATTCAGAGATTGCTTTTGGGAAGCTGAGAGAGCAGGATCTATTTTGGGAGTAACTCAATGAGAAATTTGTTTATGAGACTCTGGGGAAGAATAGAAGCTATGTGTTATAAACCAAAATAGGTCCTTTACCCTCTTGCTAAATACAGAGTACTTGAAGACTGCTTTAGGGTGGAAACACTTGCAATCCTTGGAGACAAACCACAGGAACAAGAGCAAGAAGGAAAATAGAGCTCTATTGCCCACCCGTGTAGCAATATTCTCCTGTGAGATACCCGGCGCCACAGGGCAGTGGTTGGATTGCCCGAAGGGGCTTTGGGCAGGGCAAGGACCTTGCAATGCAGATGCTGCTGTGGGTTGAAATGCAGACCTACAGGGTGGAGTCTCAAGCAGAGGCAGCTGGTGCCTTGCACTCCCAGCTTCCGTGATTCCCTGGGTTGCTGGGCCCAGCTGCCTTCAACCCTCCAAGAGATGCGTGCAGGGACAGCTGCGTGCGTCTGCCTTTGGATGACCAGGCCATGGGCCATTTTGGCAGGCAGACTGTGCAATGACTTATGATGCAAAGTATTCACCACAGAGAATACAGTGAGGTCTTCATGAGAGAACCAGTGGCTGAAAGTTTCACTGAGTTTTCCACAGTGCCTGGGTCTTCAGCTTCGTTATTGCATTTGTATCTTCCTGAAGCCTTCATCCACATGGATTCTATACACATTTACATATTCTGATTCATATTATTGAGAGTAAATGCTAAGCTCTCTTATTCTAGACCAGGCCATATCTTTAAAGCAGCTTCACAGATAACAGCAAGATTAGCTTAAATAAGTTGGACCCAAAAAAGAGATAACATTTTCTTTAAATATTCTAATGACAATTTTTAAAATTAAGTATCTCACTTTGAAAATGCTGAAATATTTCACGTTGACTATTTTAATTATATTTAGGGCAGAGTTTGTTTTCAAAATGGAAATTTTCATTTAAAGGACCTACACTTACAATTAAATAAAGAGGTGAAAATGTTTTCATATGGGCAAACTAAGCCAAGAGCAATTCTTTTGCAGCTAGATCTGAATTTTGATGTAATTAAAATATATCCTTTTTTTTTCCCCAGTGTGTCTTTTTACTACCCTCAATAACTTCTTAGCTAAGTAATGGCATCAAAAAAACACTTGCTGCTCCAGCCCTAGGGGATATTCATCCTTAAGCTATCAGTGAGATTCATTCTCTAAAGAAGTCAGAGATGTTTCATAGAGTGAGGTCACAGCAGCCCCTTGTGAAGACCTGAGGATGTCCCAGCTCAGTGCTCTCACAATATGCTGTACACAATCTTCTGTCTTTTCCACCCCTGCTTGCCCCAAGAGTAGCATAGTTATGGAAGGGAACTACTGCAGATATGCAGAATACTGTGAAGGCCCTAATGGAATTCTGGAATGGCCCCCAGTTGTAATAAGGTTTCCTTTCCATTGCACCAGTTATATCAATGACTACAGCTCAGGAAGAGCAGGAGCTGGACATCCTCCAAGTCTGCTGAACAGAGCACCAAGATGCTGATTACAATGGAAAGGGCTCCTCGTGGCCTCTGATTCAGGAGGACAGAGGCATCTGTGTGAAGGATCACACAGAAGGGTCTTACAGTCCCAGAACTGGAAGAGTTTGCACTCTGAGGTCCTTCTTCAGGCCCATCAATTACCCTTCATTAAAAGGGTGATGATTCTCCACAAAATCTAATCTGCCTCTCAGGAATAGCAGAGCTGCAGCAGTTCTCTCCCTAATACATTTCCACTCTTCTGTTTCATTTAGCCCCACACAACCCAACACGTAAAACTGTGCTGATGAGTTAGCTAGCCCAGGAGCAGGCAACCCGGGGACTGAAGGCACTCTTTGTGTGCAAGTTGCCAACAAGCCTGATTCTCAGATTTCAGTCGGATTCATAGGTCAGGTGGCTGGAAAGGAACATCTTCCCAGTAAGGAGAAGAATGTGAATTTGGCTTTCTGTGCAGTACTAACCAAGGCACAGCTTTGCTGTCTCACTTTTCAAAGCAGAACCACACTTAACCAGCAGATACTCAAGTTTGAGAGCAGGAACCTATCTGAAAGCAGCCCTGATAACCTAATTATGGGCTGCTGGCTCTCCCAGCTGGAATAGCCACAGCAGGCCCTGCAGGAAAACCAGCCACCCCACACACAGGGAGCTTGTCAGTAAGGGCCAGCTGGTCCCGGGGCCTGTCAATCCTGCTGTCATTCCTCGGCTGTGTTACAGAAGGCAGTCTATGTCTGCTCCTCTGTGCGCACTCTGTGCTGGGCTTCTGGCAAGTTACCAGTTGAAGTCATGGTGGGAAAGCCTGAAATTCTTCCTTTCCATCTACATTTCCTTTTCAGTTTCTCATGCTCTCCAGACAGCCACTCCTACAGCTTTCCTTCCCTCTTGCCCCGACCTGCTCAACACCCCGGCGAGGTGGTGACGGCGTTCTGCCAGATATGCTGAACCTGAGAGCGTCCCCATCTTGCCCAGCAATCACCCGGGGAGGGAAGCAGCATTTATCACCCCTCCATCGTCTGCTGCCAGACACTCTTGCCATTAAGATGTCAAAATAGGTTTCTCTGTGGAAATGCAACAGCCCTGCAGACTTACCCTTGCCAGCAGCAGCCCCAGTTGGACATCTGTTCCCTTTCAACCTCACACGTGCACTTAAAATGCCAGTACTGTCCACTTCTTTGGGGGATTAGGCTCCTATTAAAGCTGCCTTCTGCATGATTCATTGTTATCTCCTGGTGTTGATCTGATTTATGGATTGGCCTGTGTTAATTAAGGTCATAAAATTGGGAGTGGGAAAAGGTTCCCAGCACTGTGATGCTGTTTAATGTAGGGTCATTTTCCAGTGCCTATGTTACTTTTCAGGGGATGGGAGAGTGCACAGCTGATGTCCTGTGGTCAGAAATTAGATTTTACTGGGATGAGCCCTTGCTGTCCTCTCAGTCTTGGGAGAGGAGACAAGTCAGTGGAAAGGTGAAAGATCTCAGTTCAGCACTGATTCACAGACCCCAAAGAACTCACAGCCCAAGCTGTTATTAGCCAGATAAGGCTTGGTCTACAGCCCCATCTGAGACTGGAGCTCCATTCTGCTGGGCACCACACAGCATCTTGTAAAGATGATCCCTGCACCATGAAATCCTGCTGGCAATTCTACCATGGGCACATTGCACTCTTCTCTGTGACTACAGCAAAACAAAGACAGACCTGAGCCCACCTTGTTCAGCTCAGGAATCATCAGCAACATAACTCTGGCCAAACGCTGCTCTCTGCAGGTTGTCACTCTCTCCCAGATCACACAGAGCTCCAAGCCACTGTGGCAGGTTTGTGACTCCTTGCTAAGCCACACCAGTCCAAGCTGCCTCAAGCACCTAAGTCAGTACATGGATCAGAAGGTTCTCTGCCACCACAGCAGCCAGCCATGAAAGAACTGGCCATCATGTCCAAGGTCACACCATGAGTTCACAGAAAAGCCAGAAGTCAGGTGGGGGCAGCCACCATGCTCCTTCAGGCATCTGGCCCCTTCCCTCAGGGCCCATGTGTCGGTCCAGCTGCAGGGATGCTGTTCTGTCATTCAACCTGCATCTTTTCACATGTAACTCTGGGGTTTTTGGATTTGGGGAGTTTTGGTAAGAGAATTTTCGAAGTCCAGAGACTGTTGTCAATATAAAAATTACTGATGAGATGCACTTCTGATGCAGTAGTACAGACCTGGTTGATGCACATTTGGCCCCACGTGCTGCTATAAAAATAGGTACATAAACAAACAGAAAACCAGTTTTATGTATTCATTTTTGCAAGCTGCTACACTTTTTTTCAGGAATTTGCTACAACTTGTGATTTCTTAGTTTCACAACTTTCACTTATTTTACAACACCCTTGCACCCATTGGTAGTGCAAGGTTTACCTTTTGCATGTGAACCTGACTTGTCCAGAGAGGGCGATTTCTTTCTCTGCTTCACTTTCCTCTTCCAGCCAATTGCATTGCAAGATTCTCATGAACTGGCTTGGTAGTTCACTTCTTGTGGCCATTTTAGCAACCAGGGACTTTATCAATATATGCTTATTATACATTTATTTTAACATCAGTGTTGGTCACGGTAAATCTGCTATGCCTCCACCATCAACCCCAGCAAAATAGTTTCCTTGATGCAAACATGATGAAATATATATATTTCCTGTGCTAGTCAAAAATATTTTATGTACTATAAATAAAAATTAGAGACAGGACTAAATAATTCTACCTAAAAGTTTAATTTAAATTAAAAAATCAAAAGCAACATAAAAATAAAATTAATTCCTCTGTTAAGAATTTGCAGATTTTACCAGAGGGATATCCAAGCAGAAAAAAATGAAACATCGTAAAATCTTCATCACATAAAGTCCTTCCTCAAAGACTGCATGTCTTTAATGTCTTTTTTAAAAAGAAAAAAAAGGTACAATTTATAGCCTGGTTGAAGGAATTTCTGGGTGAGCTTCTGTGACCTTTGTTATGCATGAGGTCAGATCGATTATCATAATGGTCCCTTCTGGCAATGAGCTATGAATCTGTTAATTTTAGCTCAATATCCTCTTTCTCTGGGGGGGGGTAAGCTAACTGAAATTATATCACATTTTCCACTTAGGACTAAAGACACACACACAGTCCCTGCAATTGAGCTGGCACATACTGCTGTACCATCACACACTGACTTCTGTGTGTGTCTGAACTTTCATTCAGATAGTTGATAAGTCACATTGTTCTCCTCAGATCATGAATTATTACTGATATCCTGATGATCAAAATCAGACTGAGATAGCTTTTCTGCTCCACCCTCCAAAAACTGGGACATTTTAAAACAATTCAAATATTCATCTGCCTTCTGACGCAAATGTTTAAGTTCCTGTTTTGGAGTTTCCCTTGTATTCTATTCTATTTTATGTATTCTCACGGCTCATTTATGTATTTTAAGAGGACCTGAAATTCGCTCAGTCGCCCCATTCCCAAAGGTGGGGCTTTACACCAGAGTAAACAGATCCTGTGATACTTTGCCGTGATGCAAAGAGCTCTGCAGTTGTGGGTTATCAGAAGACAGACTGAACAATTTCACAGTTAAGAAAGCCAATGTGTTTTACGGCACCAAGGCTTCTTGGTGGCCAAGGAAAAGCCACAAACTTCATTTCCAGATCCAGCTGTTCACATGATACAATGTTTAAAAAAGGTTCTTTTTCAACACAGATAATCCACCCGCAGTTAACTGAGAGCTGACTATTCCACTTTGGGCTGCTTAAACTGAAATGAAAACATTTTGTGCTGGCCAGCTGAGCAGCAGCGTTCTGCTCCAGAGCAGTCCAGTGCTCCTTTGCCTGTGGCCCTGGTGCCTCCCAGCCACTGCAGAAAGTGGGGTGCAGCACACGTAAATGCTTTGCAGACTGCACCCCTCATCTGCTTTGGGATTTTTCACTCCACATTTTTCCTAACATTCTATGGGAAATGAGTTATCTGGTCTCTTTCCCCCAACTTGGAATGAAAACTAATAGCGATATATGCAGATTTCTCTTGAGAGAAAACATCCAATCTCAAATTTGAGAGAAAACATCCATCCAGTGTCTATCCAAGATGTTGAACTTGGATAGAGGAAAGTTTTGGTGAAAGCAGAGAGGAGGGTTTTAGCCCAGGAAAAATTATATAATATTTAATCCTGATCAGTTCCCCAATCCACTCCTCCACAGGGACATCCAAAGGGCTCTGCTGGTACAAAGGAAAGGGAGAAGGAGGAGATGTTGGGGATGGAAAACAGTGGCATGCAGCCAGGGCAACTTAATCCAGCTCTTAGGAAACTACAGCCTCAGAAAGGAAAGGTCAAAATGGGGTTTACAGCAGATATGCAGACACAATATGATGATGGGGAGACAATCTGCTCTCCATAATATTCCTGTTATCCTAAGCAAACAGTAGAGGAGAATGAAAAGTACCACGGGGCTGGTCTGTTGTGTTTGTGTAAGAATGCCATTTTAATTCATTTTCACCAGTGCCTCTAGGTCAATACTTATTTAGGGCTACATTCTCATGTGAAATCTATATCCCAGATTTTGGAATCAAGGTTGCCCTGGGTCAGGCACCTGTAAAGCTGAACTGCAACAGGAAAGAATGGCACTTTGTATTAACAGGCAAGAGACAATTCAGAGTCATAGTTCTGTTGGACCTTCAGAAGGAAGAAAGACTCATCACAAGATTACAAATGTCCTCATTATTATGCAGTTTTTCTTTAACCTTCCCCCTCCACTTATCTTCATACCCACTTGTAGAGAGGCAGCCCAAGGAGCCAGATTCCAGGGAAAATGGGTATACAACAGATCCATGCGAAATCTGTCAACAAACACTTCTGCAGATGAAGCTGTTTTTTGAAGACTTAGACTCCAGATTCTTTCCCTCTCCCAAACTTTGGACTCCCAGATTTGTCTAGTGAGGTTCCTGAGACTTAGTCACTGAACTCTACGCTCAGTCAGGAGAAGTGGGAGAAGGAGAAAGCCTGGTCATTGCAGTTTATGCTGATATAGAACCTGTAGATATCCTCAACCATAAATAAAAAACTTGCTTTTGTTTCGAAAAAACACAGCTATTGCCTTTTGCAATGCAAATTATGCTGTGAGTACCTAACCCTCTTCATCTCAACCCAGCAAACAACTCTCAGAGGATGCTCTTCTGTGTACCCACAGTCCCTAGATGCTTTGCCAGCTGAAGTTAAGAAGGCAGATACCCTTAGTGTAGCTGTATATCCTCCACCATCCCTGATGCCTGTGGTGAGAGCTGGAAGACTCAGAAGCAGCAGCTCATGGCTTGGAGTGACTGACTGGGTCCTCACCTTTCCCTGCACTGTTCTCGCAGAGGCTGCTGCCACTGCAGCCTGGGTGGCTCAACTGCTTGTGAAACAGTTCGTGCCTGGTGTCTCAAAGGATTCACCAGGTGTGCTGGAAACAACCTCCAGGAGAGGGATGAAACAAACATCTGAGGACAGCAATGTCCATTCCAGCTGCATCCATGGGCGCTGTGACTCAACACCTCAAGCTCTTCAGCTTTGGTCAGAGGCCACGGTCTCCCAGGAGACACCTCACCAGTGACTTGGAAGAAAAACAAGCACTAGCAGACCAGGCCTTGAGCGTGTGTCCAGGGAGAGCAGCTCAGGGAAATGCCAGGGATACCCTCCTTGTTCTGTAGCTTCCAGCAAACAGCTAATTCTGTGCAGGAGGCAGCTGCAGGGGAGGGAGGTGTCCATGCTCTGTATGTCTCTGCTGCTGCTGCAGCCTTGAGGGTGCCTTCTCCTGCAGCCAACTGCTAAGAATTTTCAAGCAATTCTGCAGTATTTACAAGAGACCTACTAATTGCCTGGAAATGCTAAAGAATTATATATCCTAAGGCATAAAATATCTATCAACCTTAACTCAAACAAAATTGCTGTATATTATTACATAAACTGAAGACCTATTATTTTCTCCATGCTAAGCACCTCTTAATTGAAATCCCTGATTGTTTTTTCCAGGCTCCTCTCCAGCCCACCACCCAAAGATTAGTGATGCATGTAGCAAGTGTTGTTAACATGCAACGATGTGTGGTAGGAAATGCCCATGATTATTTCATCAATTTCCTCCATGGTCTGGTCTTTATATTGAAGCAAAAGGGTCTTGCCAGGCTTAATTGAAGTTAAATAAGACGAAATTTTTCCAGGGGCCTCTCTCCACAAATTACAAATCATATACATGACACTCAATTTTGCAGCCCATAATCACATTAGCAATGCCACTGAAGTGAACAGAGCTCCTTGGGTGAGGAAGAGTTACTCTCACAAAAACTTAGTTCAGATTTTGTTACAGCCTAAGTTGGACTCACCCCAAACTGGAAGTTTCATTTGCCCTAGTACTGTTCACGATTTTGGGGCAAAGTTCATCCTTTCAAGAAATGATGCCAACTGCACATCAGATGAGTGTGGGGTTTTCTATTCAAAGAGTGGAGTGTTTCTAACAATTTCATTCCACTGATACTTTATGACTATAATCCCAAACACTGTTTTTGCAGCTGCCTGCTTAGAAGTGAAACAAACCCAAAGCACCTCTGTAAGAGTGAGCCTTTCAAGCTGCACTGAATGGCAGGCAGGCACACCTCTGTGAGACACTGAAGGAGACATATATGCTGAACAGGACAGGACAGAGCCGGTCTGGCATCAAATACTATTTAGTGTAGTTCAAATCCATAGAAATTACTGTCGTGGGATGTTCAAGCTGAGCAGAAAGTCGAGTGCCTTGTTTCCAATGCAACTTTCGGAGAGCAGTGTGTCCTAGGGCCACAGGTGAAAAGCTTCAAGCAAAAGCTGTACCTTCTGTAGGCAGGACAGAGCCTGTGGCACACTTTGGGCTCACACAGAGAGGCCATTCACACCACCAGGAGACACGGCACAGCCTCTCAGTTGCTAATGGATGCACTCATCTGGGGTTTGCTGATCCACTGAGCTCCTCTTGGGCTCTGGCAGGCTGCCCAGCAGCCCCAGCAGCGCTCCCATGCCACACCACTGCAGAGTCACACAAGCAGGGGGTCCACTGGGAGCCATCATCTGGTTTCCCTGGGGTCCTTTTGCTCACAGACAATGCTGAAATCGCTTCAGCCATTGTGGCCAACGTCAGTGACTGTACAGCTCTCCAGAAACAAACCCACAAGGTTTCAGACTGACTTGAGCCACAGAGCTGGTCTGCACAATGAATGCCTGCACAACACATACCCACAATGGGTCAGAACTAAAGGGCCCCTGGAGGCACATAAAACTCTCCCCTCCTCACATAGACATTTGACTTTTCATCTTAATTCACTCTCCTGGGATAGATATGATTGCTGTCTGAGGGAGAAACCAAGCACCAGCTCACTCTGATCCAGGCCCCCAGAGCATGGTCTCTCTTTCAGCATGAATTACACGTTATGCTACAATTTTGACATTCCGTGTCGCTTTGCCATGACATTTTATCTGAGGTGCCCTGGCCTTGAACAGGAAAGGGCTTTCTCCACCACAGAGGTGGCCAGAATGGCTAGGTGGAGCTTCCAGAAAAGGTACTCCCAGCAATGTCCTTCCCACACCCCAAACACCCTCCATAATACTGCAGGCAATAAGTTTGCTTCCTATGAAAGATCTTTGAAAGTCCTTCGGGACTACAGTACAGATCATGACAATATAAGTCTTTGGGATCACAAGGGCAGGAAACAATGAAACAATGTTACATTTTTTATTATTTTTAATAAAATGTATTCCATATTGTATTTAAATACTGCTATGAAACTTCTCTTCAGTCACTCATGGCCCTTAGAACACCCTCTTCACCTTCCCTGGGGGCACCTGACATTTTTAACATCAGCAAATTTGAATGTGATTTATACAGTTTCTTAAATATAGCCCTTACCTAGTTATAAAATAGTGCCCCAATTCTTTTATATACAATAACCATTGTGCTTGGGATGACTTAAGCCATGTGTATTATTTTTTAAAAGAATTATATTTACATGGAATGTTTAAGAAAAGAATTTTCCAGATTCCGGAAGTAGAACCTCCTTCAGAACAGGAAGGAAATAATTAATTTTTACCTTAAAACACAACCAGTGTAATGGTTTATTACCCAGCAGGAAAAGTGCGAGAGAGTTTCTTTTCAGCTTAATGAGGTGGATGTTTATATTAAGAGATTGTTCTGAAACTCTGGTGCCACCAGCAAGTGAATAACAATACTCAGATCATACTTCAATCTCAAAACATTTTGCAGATTAAGTCGTTAATATTTTGGGATGGAGGGACACATGAGGCACAATGAAAGACAGGTGACTTGCTCAAAGCCACCTCAGAGGTCAGCAGCAAAGCTGACCTCTTTGAGCACTGAACTCAGGACTCCAGTCCCTCTCTTCTACTGTTCTGACCATGACTCCTTCCTTACTCCTCAGTCACAAAGTCTTTTTCTGTAGTAATTAGTTCCTCCTCAGCAGGCAGGACCTTAGGGAGGCACTCTGTCGTACTGTGAAGTTCTACTATGCCCTGTCTTGGATTTTGAGCCAAATACGAGGAGTTTTGAGAACATTGACAGTAACCCAGAGCTTTACAGTATTTGGAAAATTCTATTAGGAATTATGAGAAGACAATAAAGACAATCTGCAGCCTTGCTGGAACAGGACACTGCATATTCACATCCATTCCTGTCTTCCACATGACCCCATTTCTGGAAATGTCCAACATTCCAGAAATGTGCAGGGGTCTGAGGAGATCTGAGCAGCAAGTGTGTTTTCCCAAATAATTTCTGAATAACTCTCCTTGCAAAGCTGAAGTGCCCCAACTGTATACAAATCAGGAGTAAACCCCCATTCCTCTTCAGACCTACAGGATCCTGCCTAACATTTGGGGATTTGTACCACCTCAAGCATCTTCCTTTGGCCAAAGTCTTAAGCACTCATTCTGACACGTGTGAGTAGCATGACACCGACACTGATATCTTGGCCATGTAATGATTAGGGAAGTGCTGTCTAGTCCATTCCACATTCCTGCTGGTGATTCAGTTCCCTTTGTACCCTGCTTTGCTGCACAACCTTGACAATAAATAGGCTGCCCTGCTGTGTCCCAGTGGTGGGGCTGCCTTTCAACAGTAAAAGTAATGTGAAAGTAATTCCTGAACATAATAGTTTTCTGTTATTTTCAGGCTTCAAAGCACTTTGAGATCCCTCTGAAGCTGAGGAGATATTACTACTTCTATAGAGTATTACTCCTCCTACAGACATGCATGTACCCCTAGGACCCAAAGGCAAACACGGGAGAACTTAATTCCTAGAGCTGAACTCCAGCTGCATTCATCACCTCATCTGTTATTTGACGGACTTTTGCCAATGGGCATTGTCAACAGGAAAAAAAACAGAGGGAAAAAAAACCTGAACAACTTTCCAGCTAGTATTTTAAGGCTGTGAGTTACACACCATTTCCAAGAAAGGAGAAGTATAGGTATTTTGAGCATGAGTTCTGTCTTTAGTTGGCTATGGGGAAAGTATGACTGGTCCTCCAGGATAAGTATTGCATTAATCAGTCAGGAGAGCTGGGAGAGGGGACAGTTGCAGCCCCTTGAGCCATCTCTTCTCCTTTGACAAATCCACCCTTCATGAGAATACAGCAAAAAGACAACTAGTAGGAGAGAAGATTTGATGTTGGGATCTCCATCACATCCACATTTCAATGACTTTAAAGGATCTCCAGCTAACATGTCAGTGAAAGCAAGCTCCATGCTGGCAGTGCCCCAGCCCTGTGGGACACTGTGTGCCTCCACTAACACCCATTTACCTCTGGCTAGGGAAGTGGCCTGCACGGCCCCAGTCCCTAATCTCAGCTCTCAGACATCACTTTTAGAGAAGTCTCTCCTTGTCTTAGGAGCAAAATTAACCCTAAAACCCAAATACATTCCTGAATGCCCAAAAGATTTGTCTTCCATAGGAACAGACAGAATTTGCACATTTACCTCTGCTTACTCTTGGACTTCAAGAGGCAAAGTGCCTCCAGCATTTGCTCCTTAAAGGATCAGAGCTGCAGATGCTCTTACAGTGACTCAGAGCAACTTCAACCATCTCAGCTTGAAGCTCTGTAAAACATTAGCAACAGACATACCAGTGTATGACTGGACAGTGGTTCAGAGTTTTTGTCTGATCTTATTGTCAGTTCTTAGGAGTACAGTCAGTTCTTAGGAAAAATGAGGGTAAGGGAGAACTGGATTGAAGTCAAAGTCATTAATACCCTTCTACTTGAAGAATGAGCCCAGGGAGAAAAAGCAAGGTCAAATGTACATTGAAATAGTGAGATACTATAGCACCAGGCACAGCTGAAGTCACAAAACAGCACTTTTGCCTTCTTTTTCCCTGCTCCGAACTCAAAAATTCTTATCTAAGCAAAAATAAGTATTGGGGCAGAGACAAGTCCATATTTATGATCCTTGATTCTGACGCAGAGTGTAGAAAACTGCAGGGTGGAGCTGGCTGAAAATGAGCTGCTCCAGACCTTAGAAATGTCATCAATCCTGTGCCACAGAGTGTGTGCACTCTGTTAGAGCTGCGTGAGTGCTGTTGCAAGTGTGGTCACCTCTGGGCAACTTGTGACTTGCAGAGCATCCTTAAGCAGTAGAAAGTGAGATGCTCAGGATCTCTGAACCAAGCTACTGTACTTTCCTGTATTTGGGAGAGGGGATACTTGGTAAACGGAGACAGCTCAAAATGAGGAATTCTCCTACAAGCTGCTCCTTATAACCTGTTACTAAACCAAGAACCCCTTTCCCATACCACTGTCCAGATCTGACTCGTTGTGAAACCACTGCGAAGAATGTCTGCACTTTCACTGACAGGTCCTGGAGAAACCGGTGGCAAATGTATTTTCATGAATACCTGCATTTTTCACAACTCTGGGAGGGACGTCTCCATCTGGTGGTCAGGCCAGGGAAGAGAGGCTTACAGACTGCTCCAGCTTGTCCAGTTCTGAGCACGCCTGCTGTGCTTCAGGGGCTTTGGCTTCTCCAGCTGCACATTGATACAGCAACATTTCCCAAACTTCCAGGGGGTCCTGTTATGTCAGAGAAAGGCCTGGAGATTCTTGGCTGGACACTCCGCTGTGAGCTACAGATTCCACCCACTCAGCTCAGCCAGAGCAGGAGGGGATCAAATTGTCATCTCAACATCTGGTTTGAATCCAGTAAGAGAGATGCTGTGGTGTCACACACATGCACACACATACACACACACTCAAGGGCTTACAAGTATCAGGTTGTGGTGACATCCCAGCGGTTTCAGAAGGTGGAGGTGTGAGTGAAGGGAAAATCTGGCTGTCCATCAACTCCCAACTACTATTTACTTGGCTTTCCTTAACAGTAAGTATAGCAAGTAATAGCAAGCCATGCCAGCATTAATGTCTTTATCTCCTCAGCATCCCTAAGAGGTGGGGTAGTGTTGTCAGTCTCACTCTACAGTTGGAGAACCAAAGGCCAAGAGTAACCAAAGCAAGTCAACCCAAATTCTGTGCAGGCCAGAGGCAGAGTGAGGAGGCAAACATAGGTCCTGCACCGTTCAGCATGGCCTGCTTGCTGACTCCACACTTACTGACTCACTCTGGAGCCTGGCAGAGTGTCCAGAGCAAAGCTACAGCCCAGTATAAATACTGTAACACAGCTTAACTCTCCAAGCTTTGTGTAAAGAGGTATCTCAGCCAGGGGACACACTCAGATACCTCAACAGGAGAGCTTTGTGTTGAAACAAAGTGCAGTGATGAATTACCTGCTAGAAGGCAGATTTCATCCTGCACGGCAGATGGGGAACAAGCCATAAAGACAGCTCACAAGAGTATGGAGGGGAGCAGGACTGGGTCCTCCTGCTGAGCAGGCACATTGCATCACCTGCCACAAGGTCCTGGCCCCAAACTGAGCATTTGGAGGGGCAGCCAAAAGAGGAGAGTGGAAATGGATGGGAAGGTACAGAAAATGGCAGGATTTCACACAATATAAGCAAACACATTTGGAATGGAAAAAGCAGCTCCAATCAAATGGAACTCTGAATTTCCCTCTAGACACAGGGTATTAAAAATAATCCCAGCTGAATTTTACCCACCTCTCCCACAGCATCTCCCAGCTGCTTCAAAATTAAACAGCTCTGTCTGGGTGGAACTGCAGCCACACATGATTTTGGGCTCCCAACCTGAGTACAGGAATGGTGAATAGAGTTTCTCTGGTCCATCTGTCCAGGAGGGTCTGCCAACATACACTTTGTGACTGCAATGCCAACTGCCAAGTTGATAAGACAGAATGAAATCAAGCATGAGGAGAGGGGCTCTGACCACATTTTAAGAAGATTTAACATAACTTATGTGAATTCCAGTGCCTATGGGACTCATTTTACCCTCAGGCTCTCCAAACCTGGGACAAAAGTTTAACAGGAAGGCATGGATGTCTCATGGAGCCAGAGACAGGACCAGCTGCAGGCTCACTGGAAGACTCAGGACATCTCAATGACCACGTTTAACCACAGTTGTCACAGAATTTGCACCTCTCCTCTGGTGCTGGGCCAGCAGCAAGTCTGGCCGCATGGGATTTGGGGAACACTAAACCAAGGCTTTATGGCTGCCAGGGAATAGGACGCTTTCGGGTGCGAAACAGTTCCTGACTGGCTCTTGGGTTTTAAGTGATTTATGTTGCAATGTAAATCTACATTAAAAAATCTATATAAATCTTCTACATTTTTAAGTTATCTGAAGTCAGTCAGGCAAAATCTCCTGCACCAGGCTCCACTGATCTTCAGACACCAGAAAGCATTTCATTTTTTTAACAAATTTTCTCCCAGGGACTGCAAGATCTAATAGGTACCTGGCAGGTGACAAATGAGCCCATCCCTGGCTGGAATGCTGCTCTTTGTCAGTTGTCTTTGTCCCCCTCTCAGTCAAAAGACCAGGATCCCTTCCAACTTTGAACCCTGCCAACTCCTAACACTGTGCAGAAAACCCCAGGGGAGGTGGAAACCACTCTCTCCAGCAGACTCCAAGTCTCTAGCAAGTTCCGAATTTTTGAAGGTGTTAACCTTATTTGAAAGGGGAAGCAAGTAACAGGGCTAGTCCATGGCAAAAATAATCAGGCTGGGTGGGAATCACAGCTCCTTTTGACGGGGCCACACAATCCGCTCAGCAACAAACCCTTTGTTAATCTCCCACCTATTTCCTGCTGCAGAATTAATTGTTAGGCGCTCCTTGAGGAAGGCAGCAGTCAGATGCAGGCTTTCCCTTCCAACCCAGCAAGGGCCACTGCACATCACGCCACTCTGGAAAGCTCCTTTCTGAGGGACTTGGCCAAAGGACAGCTTCCAATTCTGGTTGCTCTATTTCAGGCAGAGCACGTACACCCACCCAGGGCTTGCTGCCTCATTGCAGGCTTGCCTTTTTACTTTACTGGGATTCTGTTGAGGCGAATTCTCATTGACCTCCATCTTCTGGTAAGTCATCCTTGGAGAGCAAGGGTGGTGCTCAGCTGTGATGACACAGCGCAGCCTGTGCCCTGCTCAGACCCTGGCAGTCTCCAAGGCAGCCTCTGCCAGATGCAGCCACGTCCCCCCACCACTCCACCTGCCATGGGCTCTGGGGGAGGCTCTCCGCAGGGGAACCCCCCAGAAGAAGCTGCAGCCGCTGTCCTTCCCAAGCTGCCCATGTGCTGGGGGAAGGGGAACATGGCTGGGTGCCTTCCTGCTCCCGGGAGAGGCTTCCCAGCACGGACATGGTGAAAGCTCATCTGGGGTAGCAAGACTCACCCGGTAAAATTCACCCAGCAAGACTCACACGCGTGCATAGAAGTATCTGCCTGGCACAGTTCCTCCTTGGTAATTTTAGAAATGTCTTTCTGGCATGAGTGAGAAGTTTTCATAGAGGACACACAGGGCATGGGAACAAAGAAGGCATACACAAGACAGAGCCTCAGGCAGTGCTAGACAAGGGGTTCAGAGAATGTGACAGAGATTCAAAATCTCATGCTAGAGACTTCACAAAGCAGCAGCAAACCATCGCTAACAATCAGCTCCTTCCAGCCCAAGGCCTCACACATGCTCCTGAGCCTGTCACTCCTGCCAGCTGTATTCTGGTGTGACAAATCCAAATTTTTAGCATACCAGCATGCTTTCCCCACCTTTCCTATATGGATTGCTCATTGTTCTCTCACTCCTCGTGGCTGGCAATTGCTTCTTGCAATGCAGATGTTAAAGAGCCACAGCTTTCCTGAAAACTGTAGCACGGACTGTGAAACTAAACACGTTCTGTACAATAAGTAATAAAGCATGTGTGAAAAATAGTTGACACAGAAGCTGTCATGGAAACCAGTGCTACTAGAGAGCACACAACCACAGAACTCCCATTAAAGGCTGCAAAGTTGAACGCAAACGCTAATGACTAAGGCCGAATATATTAAATTTACCATCATCCCTTTCAGTGTTTACAGCAAGTCAGCTGAAAACTACAACCATTTCCTCTGGCAGTGCTGGATGGTAGTTAGTAGTAATTAAATTACCAGAAATCTTCTCACAGATAAATTCTTTTCATCTTGTGTACCCTAGAAACTCTTTTTACTGACTAGGGACTGATTTTCTCCCAGGGAGTAAGTCTGTTTAAAATAGACTATACACATTTCTCCAGCTTGGGTCATATTCTCCTACCAGCTCCCCTGAGCAACAATACCCTGCAAGCAAGAAAAAGCCCAGGCTGGAAAAAGAAACGTGGTGAAACCAGATTAAGCTGTTCAAGCAAGATAAAGAGAGACAGACTGAAAACTACACAATACCCTGCAAGTATTACAGGCATATCCCACACTGTGATCAAACCTGTGGTCCTTAGATACCAGCTAGAAGGAAGCTACTGACCTAAAAATATTCACATATATAGATACCTTTTGACAGCTCTCAGGGGTGGAGGAACCTTGCCCTCTGTTGTGGAGAAAGAGATGTACAGCCTTTCCTCATTGCCCAGCCTGGCACACGTCTCAGGTGGCCTCACTGGTGGGACTTCAGACGCAGGTGTTGCATGTTCTGCTGTGATGGGACACACCAGAATTCATCCCTGACAGCAGCATTTACAGCCAAGAGCAATGCTGGGCTGTCCGGTGTGGTCCAGATTATATTTTTTCCCTCTACCACTTTGTTAAAAGTATTTTGATGTATCCAAGGGCCAGAGCCATGCATGTAAGTGTATTTTTCGTGCTCTCTCTCAGGGCCTGGTCTTTATCTCAGTTACTTCAGAAAGCTTCACGATTGCACTGGTTCAGGGTATGAGGAAAGCCAGCTTTTTCTGCTGACTCTAAAAACATATAACAAGGCTTTTACTGACCTATAAAGGAAGCATCTAGGTCAGAGTTGTCAAAAGTAGGGCACCAGCAAACTTATTTCACCTTATTTTTAATCCAC
Organism: Daphoenositta chrysoptera; assembly: GCA_013397915.1. Classification (NCBI taxonomy): domain Eukaryota; kingdom Metazoa; phylum Chordata; class Aves; order Passeriformes; genus Daphoenositta; species Daphoenositta chrysoptera. Next base: position 837,624 of record VZRO01005940.1, read on the forward strand.
CCAAATACCATAGGTTGGAAAGTTCATCTAGTGCTCAAATGTGTATAGGGATCTTATTTTGTTCAAAAGGCTATAGAAAGAGAAATTGTGGAGGAGAAAATAAAAACCTTATGAAGAAAAATTAGGACTGGTTGAAAATTCCTGATGAAGAAAAATTAGGACTGGTTGAGAAAATTTGTCAGAATTATTTTTCTGGACAGAAGTCAGATCCTTGAGTAAGTGAAATTTTTAGAGCATACAAAAAAATGTGTACTTTCTGTAGAAAACAGAAAGTTTGTCATAACATTTTGCCTGAAAAGTATGTGATTCTGCCAGATGCTCCTGGTTAACTCTTCTTGGTTTATAGGTGAAAAGTTGCCTTGTTTCGCAGGGAGATGCAAGAGGAAGAGGTAGGGTCAGGTAGGAAGTATTCAGTTACAGTCCTACGAGAAGAGATTTTAAAATAAACTAGAGAATGACTACTAAATGAGAAAGAAAGACATATCCTGAAAAGGGGATGAGACAAGAAAGGGTAAAATGAAAGCACAGGTTCACATTTAATAAAGAACACAAGAAGGACAAAATCAGTGCTCTTTTAATGTAGGAGTCAGAATGAGGAGTTTGGACAAGACTAGGGCCTTTTCCACACATTCACTGCCTTCTTTAATGGCAAGATCACAACCCGTTTTTCCTGCAGTTCTGTTCCCTGCACATACCTTTTTATTATGCTCCAGCATATCAAACTACAATATGCATGTTTTTTATGACACATAAAAGGTGCAAGGCTAGCTAACACAGATGGCTACACAACAGTCATGATGGGAAAAGGACAGTATTTGCCATTAAACAAAGAGCCTTCAGTACATAAATATTGAAGTGTGACACAAGATCAAGCTGCAGCTCATCAGATTGGGTGTAGCTTTCCCTTAGACTCACTGAAACCCAAAATTCTGCTGCTGACCCCACGTCAACCTAGGCTTGTTTCTTCAAATGAAGGATGTCAGTGCTCTGGCTCCAAAGAAGGCATTATCTCTTCACTTGCTCCTTCCCCACACAGCAAGATGGGGAGGTGACTGTATTTCTGACATTTCCCATTTAAAGTTAAAATTCTTCTACTGATGCTGCCAGGAGTATACAGAGGAAATCACATTAGCTCTACTATGCCAATACAGTGGGACAAATTTACACCAATGGAACTTGTGACCCAAAATGACACACACCTCAGCATTTTTTTCTATGAGATAGACCCCAGAAATGCCAGTTTTATCTCCCAAGTTTGACAAAAGCAGCTTAAAGGCTTTCCCACTACACTCAAAGTGAGACCTGATAAGGCTGAAAATCCAGAAATTGCTTACTTTACAACTCTGAGTCCCTTTCAAGCTGACCTCCTGCCCTGAAAGCCTAAAACTCCTCACCAACAGCTATATTTAGGCAACTAAAGGACTGGAACATCTGGGAATAATAACAGCAGTCACACTTGGAAATAGCATATATATACCATTGTTTAGAAAACATCACCGTGCTGCAAGAGCTTTCCGAAGTCCACTTGGTGGACTTTGGTGGTGATTTCAGACTGGAAAATTACCTGCTAGACAATCTGTGCATCACCAGAAATGATGAGTGATAATCATATGTAGGAATAGCCCAGTTATTAAAAAAAAAAGAACTTAAAACAAAGCTCAGCAGTGTGACCTGGCAAAATAAAAAAAAAAAAAANAGTGTCCCAAACTTTCTTCAACCAGAATGTTTTTCATGACCTCTTGGAGGTGTATTGCAACATTGCCCTTCCAGCACTGAAAATGCAAAGCCATCAAGAACTGACCAACATCTGAGAAAGAGGAAATCAAACTGCCGGGTATTTTCAGCTCCCAAGCTGAGCAGCATGTGAAAAAACAAACAAGCAGCCTTCAGGATCTCACAGTGATTTCTTTTGATTGCTTCCTTTTAAAGGGGGTTGCAAAACTAAATGGAGCTCTGGGTCAATATTAGCAGCATTAGTTGTTTGTCCAGCCTGCTCTTCATCACAGCTTGCCTAGGGCTATTCATGGTCAACCCATAAGTAAGCAGAATAACTAATCTCAGGTAAAAGTTCTTTGCAGATATCCAGAATTCTGTTGGTTAACTCTCGGAGTCCTCGAGAATCCTTAAATGTTTGGTAGCATTGAAAAATAACTAATGAGCCTACTTGGTACAGCCAGTGGAGCAGGAGTAAGTGTGGGAAATTGCTTGTCCTGACACAGGACTGTGAGATGGATGCAGACATTAGCTGTTGTAAAGTCCTCTTTGCTGAACTTTTCTGTACCAGGAATGGGTGATAATTTGTTGGAGCCAGTGGCTAAGCTTGCAGTGAAGTGCAAAAATAGCAGGCTACAGTTACTCACATGGGGCTGAATAGCTGTACCTGGAGAGACAGCCAGGACAACCCAGGCACTTTTAGTACGATGGACTGAGCCTAGCAAATATATTCATGCTGTGGCCAGGAGGTGAGGTTCAGACAGGCAAGAACTCATTTGCATCCAGACATATCAGTATTTCAAAGCATTTGATGTGTTGCACTGATATATGAGGTAAATAACTGCCTGTGGATGAGATACTCAGATTTACACCTCTGGCTCTTGCCTGCTTGCAGTCATAGCAGCTCCGTGTGATAATTAAATGCCTGTTACTCTAGTACTGATTCCTGGAGTAGTAGGAGCATCCTAAATTTGGCAGCACACCATCACCACAGGCAGCAAACAGTGTAAGGCTATGGGACTTGTTAGCATTTGCAGAAGTCAACATGCAGACAGATACCAACCCCTACCACAGCTGAAAGCAAAGGCTGGGCTCCTAAGTCAACAGCATGTCCACACTGAGTGCTGGGATCAATGACAAGGTCACTGTGAAGCTGTGATCCTGTGATCATCTGAGCTGCAAACCCCCTTACCCTTTGTCACCATCGTCCAATGCAGTTTTGCTGACCCCTCACATGTGAAGTTAACACCATCCTGCCTTCATCCTCTCTGCTGGTTATTTGGTCAGCAGTGCAGGATTTCATCCCAAGAAGATCCCATGTAACTTCCACTCCCCTTGCACCACATTTAGTCTTCAGCCTCCCCATAGGCAGCAGCAAGTCTGCAAGGAAATGTAAAAGACTGTTTTAGGTAAGATTGTTTCCTTGAAGGGAACTCTGAAAGGAATCTGAAATATTTTTATTTGCATGGAGCTTTAAAAACTACCAAAAAACCAGCAGCAGCCTCTGGGCAGTCTTGGCATGCACTGCGAGGTGCACAGCCTGCAGAGGAAGGGCAGATCACATATTGCTGAGCTGGTGGGTCCAGGCCCACCCAGCAACCTTTGGCCATCTGCGATGTCACACTATCTCTTCAGCTCACCTGGGTGACTGCACAGTGTCTCTCTGCTTGCTCCAGGCTTGGCAAGTGCTGAGGTCAGACTAAATTCCCACTGCCTCTCTGATTTTGGCTCTAGGCTCACTTAAAAATCCAAAGCTGTATCACGTAGCACGCATTCTTTAATTTTAAAATTAACTTCTGAGGGGACAAAAGGTGAAATAAAGTAGGGGAGTAGGACAGGGAGAGGCAAAGGAAATTGCTTTACTGAAACACATTTTATTAATTTTAGTAATGTCTCCTTTTCAGCTAGCCAAATAATTGTCAAGGCTGTTTCAAGTCCTGCAGAGGAGTTTGTGGAGACTGGAGTGATATGCACTTGTCACGACTCAGTCAGTCAATTTAAGGTTCCCATGCATCAGCCTCTGAGCCAGCAGGACACTTCATGACTCCACTAACAAAACCAATAATTAGAAATACAGAGAGTCACAGCTATGAAAAATAAACAGCAACAAGGATTAAAGACTCCAAAGCTGCCCAACCAATGGGAGCTAAAGTTTATGTACTCAGTATAAGAAAGACCTTGTAGAGCTCCCCTGTGGCTTTCGGCAATTTGATTTAATTTAGTCTGTTCCTCCAACAAATAATTTTTAAATTAAAAGAGAGGGGAAAAAAAGAAGAAACCAACCCAAACACTGAAGTGCATTTGTCCAGTGCTCAGACTTGGTTGATTACAGCTCTATAGCTTCCAGGAAATCTTGGAAAGCTTTAAAAGCCAGATGACTGTTCCTGGATCCACAAAATCTTCTTTTTTGCTATGTTTTTCCCTTTACATGACCCCAGTAGGGTCACATCAGCACATCAGACAGGGAGGCAGGAGTCCCCTGTCTCTGTAGAAGGTGGCCATAACCCTACACACAGCCAAGGTGTAGGTACACAGGGCTCCATACAGGCAGGGAAGGAGGAGCTATTCCTGGTAGAGCCCCTGCACTAAAGAAGTAAGAGGAGGATTTAAACACACACTTTCAACCCAAACAGTAGAGCCATTATTGCTTTTAGCATCTGTCACACACAGGTCAATTAACAACACTGTCACACACAGGTCAATTAACAACACTGTTTTCTTCTGGACCTCTTCTTGGGCACTTGGGCTTCCCTTCGTCTGGTCTATACAGCCTCTGATCAGGCAAGTCATCAGACACTTCCAAGGACATCCCTCATTCTTTTCTTGCCTGCCTTTCATAGCCCGAAACCTTCACCTCCCTCCTCTGCAGAGCTCTGAGTGTGTCATTGCCCCATCCCCTGACAGCTCTCTTCAGTTCTGGTCATGCTAACGACGATTTGCAAAGCCAGACATGCAAACCTCAGCTTTCCTCTGCTGCCTCTCAGGATACAGCCCTAACTCCCCTTTTTCCAGGCCAAGTCTGCAGCAATTTTAACACAGAGATATGCACTGCAATGTGCCAAAAGGAATGAAAGTCAAAGAGGTAGAGTGAGCCAGAAACGCAGATCCTATTCTGACACACATACAAATCTCTGCAGCTAAACATCACACATTGCAGTATGAAATGACAGGTCTCCAGACACTTTCTCAGCCTGGAGGGTTACACTGCCAGAGCGCTGTTTCTCTTCTGAATCACAGAGCATTGTCACAGCCACAGAGTGCCAAAATCAAGAAGAAAACACATGAGAAAAGGTAGCTTATTTGCTTAGGATGCAAAGGTAGAAGAAGGTAGAAAAGGTAGCTTATTTGGCAAGGATGTCCAAACAAACAATGATATGCTTAAAAAAAAATTGTTTCCTTTTACCAGAAAAACAAGACTTTGGTGCTTAAACCACCTCCAAGCAACTTCAGTAGCACGGTGACTGGAGAACTTTTCTGGGACATTGATTTAATAAATAAAATACCTCAATAAACTGACACCATTTCATGAAACACCTGTTCTTGTCTGCTTCCTATACAAGTTTTGGCATGGTTGACTCTTGCTTAACATTGAGATCAGATGAAATCATAGCTCAAAGCATTACATTGAGAATTAAAAGGATGAGTTAACCAACACAATCAGAAGCCCTAAATTCTCATTCAAGTCAACTCTGGTGAGCTACATGCCCTTTGGAAGAAATTACAGTGTATTTGTTGCAAAGCACTTAAGAAATTACCTTTTTTCCCTCAATTCATTTTTATCAGGAAAATAACCAGACAAGGAATGAGTTTCAGGTTTCAGTTTTTCCAAGTCACTTATCTTTTTCTATATTAAAATGGAATTAAAAGAGAAGCAGTCATTTTTTTCAGTATTCAAAGGCTGCTCCATGCAGAAAAACCAATGCCAACATTTTGAGTCAATATTACAACAATCAAGTCCCTCACCATACTAATGATCTGCAAGTAACTATCACTTTACATCCTCCTTCATATATTATCTCCCTTACACCTAATCAATTCCATTGTGATCTCAATGTGATTTGTAGAATCCCTTATTATTTGTTGGTGGGAGGGAAGGGCCAGAGTCTTTGGGGACTCCTCCATAAGCCAAAAGAATATGCATCAATTGGTAACATTTAGAGCCTCTTGCAATCATTCTTTATAAATTCCACCCTAATTGCCAGGCTGCCATGGACCACTCTGCGTGCCAGCAGTTCCCAGTAATAGGCTTCTTCACATGAGGAGTGAAAGATATCTGGCAGTAAGTGGTAGGTAGTGTCAGTGGCTTTCCTGAGTAATTTCCTGAGTTCCTACAGAAAATGAACCTGTAAGACAGCTGCCTTAGAGTTCAAGAGGCATAATCAGACACAGATGTGAAACAAGGGCAGCTCTTAGAGCTCAGTGAGAGGAATACATAATTTTGAACACACTGCTGCATTGGTGGCTAATTAGTTTCAATAAAATTGGGTGTATGCCATTTGTCAGGGCTCTGAAGTAATTAACGCCCAGAATACAGATAACAAAACACTCTGCCTGACCCACCTGTGCTGTCATCAAGACAGAACTGCTCATGTTGAGGCTATTTTTTAAAGGTGTCTTATCAAACAACTGTTTCATATACTCACTAGGAGTACTTCCACCACCTTTCTAAGCACAAGTCCCTCTCTGACCACTAGGTACAGCCCTGTCCTGCTCCTGAGATCTGTCTGGAGATGCAAAGGCCAGTCAAAGCTGAAATATGCAAGCCTAAGTCCAGGTTTTCTGAAAATCATCTCCCACCTCTTCGAGTGATGGAGCACTGGAAAGCCAAGTCTAAAAGCCTTGGAAGATGGAGCACCCACTACTGGGCACGACTGAAGGCCAGTGAGTATTAACTTTCACCCAAGTTGGATGTTCTCCAGTGAAGGCCACCCGGAAGAGCAGCAGAGGAGCAGCTCAGACAGACAGAATATGCACCATCATCCTTGGAATACTGCTGGTCCAGAAGGAACACTGCTTTTGACTTCAGATGGAGTCTCTTCAAGCAATTCAAGGGGCTGAGATGAGTATACTGGAGTGTTGTAGTTTTCCACCAAGTTGATTGTTTCCAATAAGGTGTTTCTTATCTTGCCTCTTTCTCCCTCCACTCTTAATTAAAAGAGCTAAGATTTTGTCTTAAGCCTTGTTCAATCAAGAGGGAGAATTCCATTGACCACAAAGAATGGTGCATCAGTCTGCTTACAAGGACACATCATTGCTTTGACTCCAGTAGCATGAGCAGATTGAAGTTCCTTACATACTATTTACAGACTGGTTTCCTCCTTGGGAAAAATCCTGAATGAACACTGTAACACTTCCCCTTTTTTGTGAATCTTAAAGATAACTTCTTTGACATAATTTAATAAGAATGGCTCTTTCTTACTAAAATAACCATATATTGAATGAGTACAGTGAATCTGTACTTGGAGAAGAGACAGATCTCACATGTTTTGCTCTTGTTCAGTGAGCACATTTTTCTGCAGCACTCCTCCTCCCTCCCTGTTAGAGGAAGCTTATAAGTGTAGCTTTGGATTTTTTTGCCAGGCTTTTTATTCACCAAGCCAAGACAATGCTGAGTCCCAGTACCCTGACTGTCCAATATTTTCACCATAGGGATAAATAAGAAGAGAAGCTGCTGGCCTTCTTTTTAATCAGTACTGCACTCCTTTAAGAGGCCAGAAAGCAGCCAGGATCAGAAGAGAGAAGCTGTGGTCATTGCAGGTCATGGCTGTATTTGCTTTCTGGCTTCCTTCCAAAGTAATACCTTTTCTTGGATCAGAGTTTATTTTGCTTTCTGAAAATATTCTCAACAACACCGTTTCCTTTTTCAAGTTATTTTTTGCGCAGCCCTTTGGAAACCTCTGCCACGGGCTGGTCAGCACGTGTGCGTGAGCACGGGCATGCCTGGCTCTCACACCCCTGCCCAGGGCAGCTCAGAGCCTTCCCAACAGCTTCTGGCCTCTGCAAACCCTAGGAAGTCTTGAGAGGCTACTCCGTGCCAGGCAGCTGCAAACATGTGGCTATAGAAACAACTACTGATCTAATAAACCTAGGTCTGAAGTGTGTCTTGCTGTCTCACTCAAAACCATATCTTTTTTCTGAGTATCACCTAGAGCTCAGCCATGGCAACATCACTTTGTGAAGTTAAACCACGCAGGACACCTCTCCAAGTGATTGAAACAGAAGCCACCAGACTACCAACATCGGCAACATTTCAGCCAGGCCTGCCGGGCCTCTCTGATACTGTTTTTTGTTCACAGACACCTCGCAGGCAAGGTCCTCTCTCAGAGGTCAGACTATAGATATCCTGAAGGCAGTTGCAGAGAAGAGCTGCATTCCCATCTGGCATCCTCTGATCTAGGATCTCCAGCTCAGCTGTCCTAATTCTGCTCTTGCTAAAGCCAAAGAAGATCCAGTTTGCATAGTTCCCCTTTCATTTGCAGTTCAGACACCAGACTTAGCAAAGAGTCTCAAATCTTCCAGATGACAGTAACATTGGGTCACAGCTGACCACTTCTGCATGTAGGAAATTGAAGATTAAACAGCTCTCTGGTTCCCCCAGCAACAAACACACCGGGCATTTCCTTCAGCCCCATGCTTTAGTTTCTGAGAGGATGTTTACCCACACACTGCCAGAGCTAAGGATGTATTGCAGGTTTGGAGATTTGTCATGAACCATCCATAGGATGAATCGAGGAGCAGATTGCAACCGCATGGTATTTCTGAAGGTGAAGAATGGCTCAGTGAGTAGGAGCAAAGAAGGTTGATTAATCTTACTTTGAAATTAATCAGCTTACTTGTCCCCACAGAGTATTTCTGTTGTACCAGAAAAAATGCAGTTTGAAACATATGAGACATCACATTCTGTATTTTAAAAAAGCCTCTATATTTTCTCAGCCACCATGGAGCTAGGTCAGGCAATGTTTTCCGTGAATGCTGGACTGAATGTACAGAAACAAGGCTGGTCACTGTGGTGCTGCCTCCTGAACAATGACCTGTTCCCCTTTTAGAAAAGAAAGAGAAAAGCTGAGCTTGAGCCAAAAAATTTACAGTGATACAGTGAATTCTGACTCTGGTTTTTGAGTCAAGTTGCAGAGGCAGCCGTGCCACTGTGGTGCCTATTCAGTATTCTCCTGTTGGAAAATGTAGTTTCCTTGAACTTAAGATTTTCTGTTGGAAAACAATGCCAGTAGAATTGACCCGGGGCAAGAGGAGGGAAGCATGCAGGGAGTCAAGAAGAAGCATAACACTTGAAAATATTCCCTGCATCTACTCAGTTCCTCATACCCCCTTTTTCTCCACATTAACCTCCCAGCTGTCTCTTAATTTACTTGAAATAGAGGCACTGAACTGCACCCTCCCTTACTCTTCCCTATCTAAATGCCCTCTCTAAGGCATAGCTGGTATGTATGACTGACTATACTTCCCTGATGGTTTCTGTGTCTAGCACTAATCTGAGTCACCGTACTGAAGGAGAGCACAGACTCCCTCAGCATTTCAGGACACTGGATAGTCTCTGCATGTGTCACAGATGTCAATATTGGAGACCTTTCCCTGGGCTCAGCTCTCATCCTTGTCTGCTCTCAACTGCAGGTCACTCAGGTTTTTGCTCTCAACTCTACGTTAAACATGAACTCTCATGCAGAATGATTTCCAAACGACTTTGAAGTACAACTGCAGCAAAGGCTACCAGTGAATGTGAATTGTTTAGATGCTCAGAGTGCCCCAGCTGAGACAGACCAAAGGAAAAGAGAACAATGATTTCATCAAACGAGCCACACAGAATTACCACGCCTCTTCAAATGAGGCCATTCTTATCAAAACAGGCAAATCCCACTGACAAATTTAATTTCCTATGTGCGTGGGCAGCTTCTTAGCAATATTAGAAATCTTTCAGTTTCTTTCCCAAAGAGTGGATGGACAAAGTGGGGAAATGTAATTCCAGGAAACAAATCTTCAGGACCACTGCAAAATCTGTAATCCATGAAGCTTTCTGAAAACCATTTTCACAGCACGCATCATTCAATAGCCATTACACACACACTGCAGAAGACGTCTCCCCCACCACGCAGAATGCCCACAGATAAATGCCACGTCTCCTTCACTTCCCACCGTCCCTGTCTTTGCATCCTCACTGTGCTGCACAGGGAGCAGCAGAAACAGCCACTACATGAGTGAAAGGATCACACTTCTACTCACGGCCTTGCCTGGAGCAGCTGGGACTTCTCAGGATCTGAGGGACGGTGAATTCCTTTTGTTTGATATCTATTTCTTGAGCTACCACGTCAAATGTACTGTAGAAGGTGGCCTGACTATAAAAGCTCCTTTTCTACAGCACTCCTAAAGCTCCTCCACCTAGATTTATGTTCCCCTTGTTAAATAAATATAATAGCCTGTACTGCTAATGGTGAATAAGCCATGGTTGGTTTGTGTTTCAGTAAAAGTTTGTTCTTGACAAATAGACATGGTCAGAATATTATATATATATGATGTGAACTAGAGAGTAATGCAATGCTAAATCGTTTAATGAGCTGGAAGAAAGCAAGCTCTGCTTAACTATTGTTTTTGCAGGCCTACTAATATCTGTGGACGCTTATAGCTGGTTGCAGAGATATTTTCCAGCATTCTGATGGTGTGCATGAGAAGGTCCTTGCTTTCACACAGTGCTACTCATAAACAGATAGAGAGTTTTTGTAAACTATTTTGCAGGTGTCACGATACTGACTGAGAATGTTTTCAAATGGGTGTTGTAGGGTTTCACCAGTCATGTTAGAGAGGTGGATGGTCAATGACCAATGGCCCTATGCCATTCAAGCAAACTAAGAGATATAAACGAGTCTGTAAATTAATAAATAATTCCATTCTTTCTTTAACAAAGTCTATATCGTTTGTCTGCCGTCCCTGGGACAACAGTGACAAATATCTATAATTCATCCAAATAACAAGCAAATGGAAGATGTATAGCACCCAAATAATCCTGGCCATTCCCACCTGCATAGAAAAAAATATTTGATTAAACAAAATGTCTGAATCTGTTGGTAGCAATAACACTTTGTGAGCTGAGACAGGATCTGAGCTAGTAGAGCCTGTGGAGATCAGGAATGGTCTATGCTGGCTAGATCCCACAAGGGCAAATTGTGGTTGGGTTGGCAAAACAAGTAGCTACATTACCCTTGATGGAGATGCAGTGGCAGGAAATAAAATGGCTGGTTTTAAATTATCTGCTGCTATTGCTTATATACAGCTTTCTGGAAGGCAGAGTTCTGTAGCCTTCTTGGCCAGTCTGTGTCAACCATCACGTGAATTTCTGTCAAGACCAAGGTTCATGAAAAGATGGATGTGCCCCCATGCCTCCCAACTATATTCCAGCAAGAGGAACTTTTAGACATGAGAAAGAAGTATGTCAGAAAAACATAAAACCACTCTGATTTCAGTGAAGCCTCTTTCTTATGGCTACCACCCACTCAGCTTCACAGAAATAAACACTGCAAAGTGGACACAGCCTCCAGTACCCAGACACTGATAGGGTGCTCTGGGATGTGTTAAACTTCCTGACACAGAACAGCAGCACCAGTGAACTTGTAACAGCAAATACACACAGAACTAAGCACTGGTCTCATGTTCTGCTAAGACAACCAGAGCTGGGGTTCCCCTTCTGGCATCAATCCAATACTTTAGAAAAATTCTGCTGTTAGATGCAACCCCAAGTCAGCTGTCAACACCCTCTGGCTTCTGGACCTACACACTGCTGTTAACATCTGTCTCTGAACAGATGATCTGAGCCTCCCCAGATTCTCTTGACTCTAGGTAATGACCAGCCTCATGCCTCAGACCAGTGCACAGCTGCAGTTAATGGAAACTCTAATGTGCAATTGCACCAAGAGCTGGCTTTGCCATTAGCAAGGCTCCATGCTTCAGGTTCTTCCAGAATATGTTACCGATGCTCCCTAACATGGAAACCATAACACAAGCGAGACTTGACAATGCAGACAATTTTCCCTCTTCACCTCAATACAATCATGTTCTTGGTCCTTGAATCATTCAAATTACTTCCAGGACATCACCAAGTAATCAGGTGGATGCAAACCTTCTGGCCATGAAAAGAAGTAGAAAACATCCTGGAGGAAAGAAAATCAAGAATAACAATTTGACTTCCTTGTGGTGTACTATTTTTTCAAACATATGGACACTAAGGTATAAATCTATGTGCCTCAACTGAGTTCATCATTTAACATGGGCTATAAGAACCAGAAGCAGTCTTGCAAAACCCAAGACTGACTATTCCTTATTGGTTATTTCCTTCTTGACTCTTGAGNGCAGCAGTGTGTGCTTATCTGGCTTATAACAGCCACTAGAAAAGCCCATCCAGAAATATAACACTGCAATTCAACCATCTCCATGTGCTCCCACACATGCTGTTCAAAGCAAGGCTTTTCCCTGTCCTCAGCAGTGCATAACTGTGCTTTCACAGTGGAAGAAGAAAGCACCATAGATTTGAAGAGCACTCTCAAAATACATTAGTTTTTAAGAAAAATCAGCACAAGAAACCTCAAGCACTTCTTCAATAATTGGCAACTGTGCTCTCTTTGCATCTGGTTTAATCTTTCTTTCATTCCAACTTATTTCAAGTTAAGCCTCCTGGTTATTAACCAGAACAAATTGCTGTCATGTTCCCTTCAGTTCAGTAATCAGGGGAAGGTTTTAAATCCATAAAAACGCATTAGATGGTTGTGATAACACTTTTGGGGGAAGGGGAGTTAATACAAAACTCCTGCCAGATTGAGCACATTGGATACTTTCTCTTGGGCTAACACGGGAGGATGTGCTCCACACCTCCAACAGAGTGACTCAAGTGAGTGTTGTCCACATAAATCACCAGCAATGTATAAAGAAATGCCCTGTCATACTTCCTAGGTTTGCATTAAACAGGTCCTTGTGACAAGGAAGAGCAAAGGAAGGAAGTTGCAGCTCACATGCCCTTGATTATAAGTACATCAAGAGACGGCTGGGAAGTTAATCTCAGACGGAGCATTTGCAGAGCATTGTCTTTGATGCAATGCATCTCTCCCTCACGATATACTGCCTTCCCATATGCAGCTGTGAGTCGTTTAAATACTGCTTTCCTAAGGGTGACATACACAGACAACAGATAGCTAAGAGAAGCAAATATTGGTATGCTTAACACCAATGGGGCACAAAACCTGCACCTGCACTGTTTCACATAACCACGTGCAAAACCAGAGCCCAGGGACTGCTCCTGTGGCATCCATGTCAGGTGGAATTCTGCTGTCAACTTCAGTGTGAATAACATCAGGTTTCTGGAGTCTCTGACTGCAGGTCCCTCAGCAAACTAAACTGATTCCCGGGCTCATTGTTGCTGAAAGAATGAAAGGGTCTTGCTGACACTCTTCACTGATATTTCTCACCAACAGTAGTGAACTGAGTCAGGTCACAGATGGACTAAACAAACAGTAGAGTTGGCAGAAGAAAGCAGATGGGATGGCACAGCCAGGAGCAAGAGCAGGAGACACACACGCTACCTCTCAACAAAAGTGTGTTAAACAAAGTACTGTCAGAGAAAACTTTATAAAATAAGGTAAAACTGAAAAGCAGTTGCATAACTACTGCAAACACCCAATTGACAGCAGAGGGGTGCAGAACAGCACCCAGTTCACTCACAGCACAGCTGCCAGGTAGCTTAAATCACTGGTGAGACTCTGTCTCCAATACAAGGGTCCCAAGTGCCAGGAAGGAGCTATCCTGCTCTGATCTACCCACCACCTGGCTGTATTAGTTTGTCACAATGCGATTATTCAAGGCTTCAGGGAGTTTTAAAGCATGCTGTGTTCTAGTTGATTGCATGTTTATGAACATGCTCTGCTCCTATTTGGCCCCAGGTCATCACTGTATAATTTAGGATTCATAAGCTGTCAGGCTGCCAGCAGCACACTGTACATGCAGCACGATGGGCTTTGTTGTTTCACCATTGTTTGAGCTTATATAAAATCTTGATTGCAAATGGAAAAAAATCTGCCTAGTCAATCAGGCCTGTTCTGAAGAGTTTCCAAAAGCCTGCTCGGAGTTTCATAATTGGGAAGTTCAACCCAGTCCAGAAAAGATTTACTGGAGTTAACAATAAGAAAGGGCTTGCTTGAAACTGTTGCCAAACGCCATCTCAAAACAGAAAATCGGCTGGAGAGCACCATCTATTGGCCAGAAGAATGGCTGGATTGCCGTCTTTTCGCTTTTAGAAGCCAAGGAGAAGGCAGCTCCCCGGCTCCGCACCGCAGGATGTGCCCGGCGCACACATCCCTGCAGGGAGCGGGACTCTCCATCGCACACCCAGAGACCTGGCGGGGGCAGCTCTCTCACACATCCGATAGAAATTTGGGCTTGAACGAACGTGACCCAAGGGCCAGCTGAGGGGAGGACAGTACAACAGTCCCAGTTCTTTATTTCAATGCCATTTTCCTCCCACCAATGACCTCTTGGTCTGGTGATTTCACGGCACAACCAGGCTTCCGGCGTCTTCTGCTTCTGGCTTCAGACGACCACTGACCCCTCACCCAAAGGTCCCTCCCACAAACGAGTAGAGTCCCACACTGGTTAAACCAGTGTCAAACTGGTACCTGGCAGTTGTCTGTGCGTGGCACTGGGTGAATTCATCCGTCCTTCAGCCTCTTTCTCTCCCTGCACACAACAGCATTGTCCTGGGTGTCTCTGTACAGAAGGGACAGGAGAGGGTTAGCTTACATCTGTGCCTTATTTCTGTGACACCCTGTCTGCAGCCCCATAGATGATGGCTTTATCCAGAAAGTATTTTGACTGCAGAATTATGTTTCTGAGGATTCCTACTCTAAGCTGGTCTTATCTTTAGGCTATTTCTATTTAAATGTCCAAGTTTAGATTTCAAGGATTGGCCTATGAATCTTACTTTTAACTGCAAAACACATCTCCCTGGGGAACACTTTCATTACAGCTGGCTAACACTTTTGGCCAGAGAAACAGGAAAGAAATCTTAAGTACCTTTTCACTACCTTTTGCCTAATTGCCAGTTGTGTTTATTAGAAACACCATGAGGGCATAAAAATTAAATTAGTGCTGTTCTTTTGCCCAGGGAGGCTGACCCAGGTCACCACCAAATTCTGTGGCACTTGTGCTCTCCTGGAAAAGCTCATTAAAAGTCGAATAGGTTGAAAGGTCTCGCTCAGTGTCCACCTCCAGCAAGGTCAGAGGGACCTGGCTGTGGTACAAACTTAAGAGAGGCACACAGCCCCACAGCAAAGACACTGCTGCAGGTAACCCAGTTCAGTTTCCCAAAGCAAAGCCAGTAATTCAAGTCCTGACTGGACATGACAAAGGCTCTGAACTGCCCAAGCAGTGAGTCACAGGAGGACCACCTCTATCACATGTGGTCTCTGGAGCATTTCCAGCCCCAGTAGTTTTCCAAAGACTTTTTGCAGAAGCTGTACAAAGTTGGAGAGATAAAACTTATCAGCCATAATTGTTAACTAACTATCTGTGATATCAATTAATTAAATAACCAATATAGCGTGTGTTTTGGTTTGAGCTAAAATGGAAGTTCCCAGAGAAACAGAAAAGTTAACCATAAATATTAAGTATATTTTTTTTCTAGAAAGAAATCTGTTAATAGTTGTGTTTGGACTTCTCTTTTTTTTTTTTTTTTTTTTTCAGGAGGGGCACTAATTTTGGAGTGGATACAAATGTCAAACTTCAGAGCAGCCAAAATCTAGATTCCAATCAGAACATCTCATCTCAAATCAAACACTGAATGAGAAAGTAAATCTGACAGTGGCAACAACTGCAGCACCAAAGGCCTGCCCACCTCAGCAAATTTCCTGATTTAAAAGCACAGGAAAAAATACAAAACTAACTGGTTTTCGTGGGAGAGAGAGGGGTCCTCTTTTGTTGGGGCTCTTCCCCATGATTCCCATTCAAACTGGCACAGAACACAGTAGGAGATGTAAAGGCGAGCCATGGTGAACTGCAATAAGTGTTAAAATAAATCAGCACCAATAAGGTAAACTCTATGGCAAATTTCTGCTGTGGGGTAGAGAGGAGACAATTAAATCAGAAGCAAAAGCCATGGCTGACAAATAACTTGACACAATTCAGAGAAAGATAAATCAACCTGTGAGTTACTCAAAAAGAGGCAGGCAAGGGAATGTCTGGCAAAAAGCACCCTGTCTGAGCTGCCTAAGTGGAATTCCACTGGGAGAAGGCCAGCAGGTCTGAGGTCTCAGAGCCCAGAGAACAAATTGGAAAATAATGAAGCTGGTTTGCTGTGATTGCTATAGAGGTGACAGCACTGCAAAACAAAGGGATTCTGAGAGCCTGAGTTAGGGCAGTGTGAGAGATCAGCTTGCACACACGGCAAGGGGTTGGGTTACATGTAATTGCTCCTGTGAAGAGTGGGTGGTTTGCAAGTGTTATGACAGCTGCAGAGCAAAGGATGTCTCTGCTATGAGACAACACAAAGCTAGACCAGAAAACAGGGAGGCACAAGTCACCGAGCTTTCTAACCCAGGGCAAGTACTCTGTCCCAAGGCACTTACACTATGCAGGGACTCCAGGAGCAGGGAAGTTTATCAGCACTCACACTCATCCATTCGTTCCCTCCAAGGAGCACAGAGTGGCTCTACAAAGACTAAGAAATAAACTTCGGGGTATCTAACAGGTCTCTTCACTTCACAAATCCGTATGTTAACCATATGAGTGGGACTTTCTTCTCACAACTTGGCAGGGCAGGGCTGGGCAATGGTGATTTTTCAATCCAGACCTACCATATTTTTCATGTTTTCATCCTCATTACTTGAAGACAAAAAAGCTTTAATTGCATGTTCTTAACATGACAGGTTGTCTTGCCAGTATAATCTGTCTGAGGAAGTTCCTGGAACTGCATAACCAATTACAGGACTTTAACCTTTAAGTGACTGATATACAACCTCAACTTTAACTCCATCTTTACATCTTTTATCTAGCAATGCATTTGGCAGACAGCCCCTCTTGCCTGCATTTTCTATTTAGAATACTTAATATGAATGAGTGAGCAGCAGACAGCTAGCAGATTCCTACACCAACAGCTCCCACACACACAAGAGCTCGCCTTAAGGCTTGCTGCTTTTTATAAAGCTCTCTATCTGCATGCCAGTTTGGATGCAGTGCTCACAAAGCATCCCTTGCATCCAAATAAACTGGGCACTGGTGCCTTGTAAATGCACACGCGGGGAGCGAGCCTGGCACTCTGCCACAGCCAAACCACGAGCAGCCCTGCGGGCTCAGGCTGGCCAGCTGGCCCGGGCTGCTCAGCCTGCTGGCACTGCCACTGCAGCTCTAGCTCGTCTGCCAGCCCTGCTGCACCTTCCAGCTCTTCCCCATCTTGTAGGACCCTGTGAGTGATGGTTTCCTCCTAACTCGCATCAGTATCCAAAACCCTTTTGAAGTGCTTCACACCATGAGTTCATAGCACAAGCAGGATATACTTCCCCTTTCTGATTTTATTCAACTGAGTTCTATTTTTCCTGTGCAGTCGTTGATCTCTAAACTGTATTAGGATACGTCTTCATTTTCCTGTTCTGGGGAAACTGTCAAGTGAAAAATGTATTTGAACAAAAATAGAAAATGTCCTGAAGTGTTAGACTTCCATCTGCCAGAGAGGAGCAGGACAGATTTTTATCACAGAGAGCAAGACAAAACTCCAGCTTAACAGCTTAGGTTTGATACTGCAGCAACAAATGTTCTTCCACAGTGCTTTCCATATAATTCCAAATGAAATGGGGACCCCTATCCACCCACTCTCCTGCCCTGGTGCCCAGTATTCTCAACAATTTGACACCTGTGTGGCCACTTCAACTGGCTGGCCAGCCTTTGTTCATCCACGTTCTGAACGCTGTGGTCATTTCCCCAAGGATATAAGCCATTACAAACCTTAATTATAGAGCCCACTTTAGCTCAATCCGGACAGACCCAAGTGCTTTCAGCACAGATCTCTCATTTCAGTCCTGGGGGAATCTGCCTAGACAACTGCTGCCACAAAACTAACAGAGCCAGATTGTGCCTTGAGGGCTTGGGCTCATGTGGGAGCACCACTGAGCAGCATGATCTGAGCAGAAGCTCGAAATGTGGTTCTCCAGCAGGAAGTGCAGTCCTTCTGTCAACTGACAGTCATCTCTTCTATGCTGAAAGCACTGCCCCCTTTTTTATTACCAGTGAGGATGGCTTGTGCCTGACACGTCCACTAAGCTCTGAAAGTAAGACCCAGCAAACTGATGGCAGAAGGGACCAGTGGGAAAAAAAGCAGCAAACAGATAGAGACCTTGTATCTGTCCCATTCTCTTTAACAAAAGCAAGACTAGGTACCTCTGTCTCATGTGCCAAAATAGCACCTTTTGGTTCTGCTGATGTGCCTTCTTCTGGACCCTGTCGAGAGCTGTCTTTCATGCACAGCAAAAACATGTCTAGTCCATCAAAATGTTTGACTGTGCCAGGAAATCCAGGAGTGAAACAGAGAACAATGCTTCAGAAACCCATTTTGTGTCCTCCACACCTCCCTGTCCTTGCAGAAAGGGAAGACAGCTAGCACAGTGGTTTGCTGCAAGGGGAGGCAAAGCAGCACACGCTGAGCCATCACTGCTCAGCGCACACGAGAAGAGGCACTTGTGCATCAGGTCACTTCTGCACGTAGTACAGGAAGGGGAGGTGAGCCGGGAACCTGCAGCCTGGGGGCCACACCTGCACACTCAGGCTCATTCTGCTTCTTTCTCCCCAGTCCCCTCAGTATTCTATACAATGGGAGCTCACAAAAGCCTATTTGACCTTCATTGAGTAAAAATTCTCTTGCCTCTGACTTAACAGATCTAGCATTTTCAGCAGAGAGAGGCTCTTTGTCCCATCATCATTTCTGCTTAGTCCTTTGAGAGTTTATCTAAGAAAAGGCTGCGAAATTCTACCCTTCAACTGTAAACTAATATGTACAAACAGTGTGCAGGACCTGACCCTGCTAAAAGCCACAGGAGCATTGTCACTGATTTTATTTGGGCCATGATTTCACACGTAGTTTTCTATTGAGAGAGGAAAGAAAAGCCCCCAGTCCTTCCCCTGCCCCCATTTTCTCTCGTGCTTCACAGTTGTCCAAACCTACAGCACAATTTGCACAAGATATTCTTTGTTATTTCCCTTTCCTGTAGTAGCACAAATTTAACATGCAACAACCTTGGCCTTTTTGATGTCAGATATGATTCATGAGATAGATGCTGGCTTTACTGATTAATCTTACTCATGCACATGTCTTATTCCTCCCCTATGACTTGACAAGGGCATTTATTTCTGCTACACTAGGAACAAAATCTCAGCTATGTCTCTGGAGCATTACATATTGCAGACTCTTGTCTCTTTGGCCCGCTGCATTAATTTTCTTCAAATGACACCAAGGGGCCAATATGTTAAGTTTGCACTATTGGTCTGACAAGATTTTGGCTTCTATTTATAATCATTTGTATAAAAAGCATCAGTTTGGGTTAGCTTAGGCCTATTGTGGAGGGAATCACTCTAGCACAGATCATTCCAAAACTGCTTTCACTTTCTGTACTTGCTGAGGTTTGTGTTTTTGAGGCAGTGTAAATTTTATCGGGGATACTGACAACTCTCTGACGTGCAGCTGGAGGTGTACACTGGAAGACTTTATTAATCCTAGCTTCGGTCTCCTGCCCTTTTTAAGAGGATTTCTTTATAGAATTAGGTATTGATCCTACTCCAGTTATTAGAGTTGATTCACAGCTGCATGACTCCACGGCCTGCTGGCATAAAGTCTAAAATCAGATGAATACTATGAACAGCAACACACAAGGTGCAACAAGGGCAATTCCTATTACATACTGAGGATGGAGATATCTGAACTCCTCTGGACCTCTGCCCCAGTGTTTTACTTTCCTTACTGTTCTTTTTCTTTGTCTTTCAGATACAAGAATCTAAGATTATTCCTCACATGTTATTCTCCCAGGTTTGGGTATATCATGGTTGGATGTAACCCATTCTACAGGCCTTCTGATGTTTCTTTAGGCTGACTTAAATGTAATAAATTCAGCTGTCATTAAGTTCTTTGATATTTAGTCTAAATTTTGGGGTTTAACATTGTTGTAAGACTTCCAGTTATAAATGAATGTTGTCCCCAGCAACTCTACAGACAGAAGGTGGATCTCATACAATCAGAGGAACTCTCTCCTCTTCACTCCATAGTTGTTCATGTACATGTTGAAAAAATTAATGCAATCTTCCTTCTGATGCAGGAGTTATGAGTTCCTAGATCTGCTAGCTCAACCTGCTCATCTTGAAAGTACACTGAACGCTGACAAGCTCATATTGTGTCAGCAGCCTACCCCCAGGCATCTTTTGTCCAGCCTGACAGTGCATTGCACGGTGCAGCCATCTACCCTCACCCAGCAGTTCTGGGAGGACCATGTTCCCTACACTGATACTGACACACAGCAAGACAGACATTTCCAGGAGTATCACACATCCCACCTGACCATGAGGGAAAAGCTGCACCATGCCAACATTCCCATACAGGGAAAGAATGCAAAGCTTCCACCAGGAAAAATCTTGGGCTCTGTGAACCAATCCTTGATCTACTTCATCTTACTCTTACAGCAAGATATAGGAATGGGGAAGAAGTGTGCCAACATCCTGACAAGACCAAGCAAGGACATATATTTTAATGCAGGACTTATTGGCTCACAGCTCCTACTGTGCCCTGAAGGAAAGCATAGCAGTACCTTTTGTAGACACCTAAACAAAGGTATTGCTGCCTAACCACGTGGCAAAATACAAGCCAGAGCTCCTACATTCTAGAAGTATACACTGTATGCCCCACACTCTAGCAAGCATTAAATTCAACAAACCTAAGTTAAAAACATGTAACTATTCACTGAGGAATCTTGATCTGAAGTTCTGCCTCTTGAGCACTTGAAAATTAACTAAGAAAATAAACCAATAATGTAACTGATTGATCCATATTTGGAAAAAAAACCAATTGTTTGATATATACAGCAAGAGAATATAGCTAATTGGAACTATCCCTTGCAAAAACAGACCAGCATGGACAGGGTCCCAAACACCTCATGTCTGCCTGTTTCTAGCTATATTCTAATCATATTTGTCAGCCTCTAGAATTTAGGAATTACAAGTTTTTCATGTGTTCTTATGAAAAGCTCAACAAACTTTTGCAGCCTTAACTTCATATTGTCATAATGAAAAACATCTTACCAGAGGCTCTACAGAGCCTGGATCTGCTCTAATGTCATCTAGGGAAGGTTGCTTATGGATTTCAACCTTTTAGGCTCAAATCTAAAAAAGTTCATTCACACAAAGCAGCTCAGTGAAGCCAAACAACTAGGCTTAGCCTAGGCTGCCCTGAGATATTTTATTAAAGATGAAACCAATTCCCTTTGAAGATAAGGGAATACTTTAGTCGATGGACTCTATTTTGCTTTTGGCAAGATCTATGTAAATCTGGAGTAATGCCATTAACTTCATAAAAGCCTCACCCCAGATTTACAGCGATGTCACCAGGAGCGGGATCCAAGCCTTGGTTGATTGAAAAAGAGTACCAAACACTTTAATTGAAACTGAATCTTAAAGTAACCAGTGGGAAGATATTTTCTCAATTGCACTTGTGATTATTGTTAATTTGTAGTGAGTTATTAATGTAACCATTAAAGTTGAAGAACTCGCATAAATCGGTATAATTTATGAGAGGAATTGAGCATACCTAATTAACTGTAATTGTTGTTAATTAATTTTTATTTTTTTAAACCAAGTAACCAAGGCTCTTAATGCTACAGTCTTAACCATAAAATCTAGTCTGTTTTGACAATGTATAGATATTTGGGATTTAGAGCATAATTGAAAGGCCTACATTTTCTTTAGTATAACTTCCCTCAACTCAAACACATTCAAAGTGATATGCAGGCAGAATTAAATTCTTTCTTATTTAGTCTCTCAATGTTTTGCTTCCAAAATATTTGAATTTTGGACCAAAATAGCCCAAAAACATATATGGGAAAAGAAACCCTTAAGTAAAAAATCATCATATTCTTCAAAATCCTTTCTTCTGAAAGAAATGCATTTTTGAGACTCCTTTTTCCATACGACTCCTAATGCCAAAACATTAAGCCAGTGGTGAACAGGTTAGAGTTATGCCATACTTTTAAATGATATTTCATATAACATTAGGAAATCATTTGCATTCCTGGCAAAGTCTACTTACTCCTTTATAAATCTTTAAGGCTCAGGGGGAGCATTGTCATAGTCTGGTCTGATCTTCTGCTAAACAGGCAGCCAAGCATTGAGAGGGATTATATTGTGTATACTATTAGTAGTGAGGCTTTGTATACCCAGTCTGGTCATGAAACACTCCACTTGGAAGCTTGCACTGTTATTCTCATCTTGGCCTACCAGGCTAAATTAGTGGAAATTCTCAATATTTGTTCAGCCATCATAAGAAATTTCATATACAGAGCTAGGATTATTCAACAGCATTGACACCTCATGGATGGTTTTCACCTTTTCACCCCACTCTAACTTGCATCCAGTACTGCCTACCATGAGGTCACAGCCTCTAGAGGCATTTGATTGAGGTATGGTACTTTTTAAACCTCCCAGCACATGTAGTTAAACCCCTACACTGAGTAAGGTCCCTCACTGATGCTCACCTTGGGTCATTCTGACACAGAAAGCAGGCTGCGGGGGAATTACTATTTCATCAGCGATGTCATCAGCCAGAACATTTATCCAGATCCTATTTCATGTTCCAACAGGTTCCTTGCCTCAGAAGATGTCATAGGGTCAGCAGAATAGATCTGGAGAAAGGTCCAGAGATGAGATGGAGAACCCCAGCCTCAGAATAAGTCACAGAGGGGTGGTTATAAAGCACACCCTACCACAGGAAATAGCAAGCCACTGTAAAGCAGGAAGATGAAAGATGTTTTCATATTATTCTGAGAATTTACATTCAGGGTCTAGTATGTAATCCCAAGATTTACAGCAGTCTGATCAGCCTCTTTGTCTCATCTTTCTAATTCTCACCTCATGCCCCCTGGATCTATTTGAAACAGTCCAGTTAAAATTATTTTCTTGGCCTGGTATTTGACCACGTCATACAAACCAAATCTGAGCCAAAAGCAAATCCAGTTCAGCTTGTGGTTCAGGTTTGGGTTTAAATCAAAAGAATGTTTGTGATTTGAGTAGATGGAACATTAACAAGTAACAACAATATAATAGGCTGTAATAATAAGTTTACTTTGCAAGAATAGAGTCACGGATGAGTCAAAAGAGGAAACTAATCCCCTGGGTAATATGGTTGTAGCATTAATACTGTATGAACACAGTTAGATCTTCAGAGACATGCAAACCTATCCAAAATGCAGTGGGGCTTGTTTGGCATCAAGCTTCCAACTTTGACTCCATCCTAATAAAAATCAGAGTTGTATGTATTTTTTTATTTCCCCCTAACTTATATAAACGTATTTCAACCAATTTCAAGAGCAAAACCTTCCCAAACTACCATCCTCCAGGGGCCTCTATTTTTGCAGCTCTAACAATTTTATTAAGACATCTCCTACTCTGTGACATTTTAATTATTCACAGCACCAGTGCACTACAAGTGAAACATGCTGTGTATTCTCCATTTACTCATTCATTAGTTTTAATTAAACCCTCTAATTTTATTTATGCTGTCATGGACTGATTAACAATTTGCAGCACAAACCAGGAAGTTTTAAACAGCACCTTGAGAAATCTTCCTTGCTCTAAACAGGGATCTGCTATAATAACTACAAATCTGCTGGATTATGTTCTGAAAGGCAAGAGGAGCTACATCAGCACCTTTCCCAACGCAATTTTCTTTAAGCTGTTTAACAAAACATATCTCAAGGCCTTTGGTGAGAAACACAGATGATGAGGTGTGCCGGCCTGAGGAAAATTTGGAGGAAAATATCCTCTGATAGAAGGCAGATTACAGCCACCCCTCCCCCAACCAGGTTCGGGAAAGAAAATAATTTTCCACGGAGGAAAGTGAAGGAGGAAAAAAAACTATTTATTTAACAAACACATAGGAAAAAAAAGAATAATAATGCTAAATAATAAAATCTCTCGCTGTGGAGAGAAACCTGGGAAGATTTCAGAGTCCTTCTCTGGGTGTGGCCTCTCTCCTCCTCCTCAGAGCTGGGTCGGCCTGGGCCCGCCCTGGGCCCTCAGTGGAAAGGTTCTCCCAGTGTGTTCTGGTATCGTTGAACAGTCCAGAAGAGAAGAAGAAGAAGGAAAAAACCAAAGTCCCAGGAAACAAAGTTTAACTCTCCATCTCTCACTCTCTTCTGAGAAAAGGAGCCAAAAGCTGGGGAAAAAAAAGGGAAGGTGCTTTTCCTCTGCTCTTCTTCCCACAGCAGCAATGCCAAGAGAGATAGCAGTGTCCTTGGAGCACAGCACTGCTTTGAAAAAAGTTTGTATTTTTTCTCTTGCACTCAGTCTTAAAGGCACAGAAATGCACAGGGTTCATCTTCTGGGCATAGAGTGGTGATAGGGGATACACATCACAAAGTCACCCCAAGACAAGAGGTATCCAAGGGATTCAACAGAATGAAACTGCAGATAGACAATGTGAAAGTTCCTTTATAACAAGCAGTCTAGGGCTGAGATGGAGCAGCATGATGCAATAGGAACCAAGTCCTATTCCAGCAGAGACTCAGGATACTTTAAGTGTTGCCAAAAGGACAAGAGGCACTGCCTGGAACTTGTTAAAGGATAAATTCATGGAACAGCTTCAGTAACTCTAAACAGTCTTTATAGCTGTAATTTTCACATTTTATTATAAGTTTAAATTCCTGTTATCCATTTGAAGTGTCCGTAACTTGCACCCTCTGACAACAGACCTGTCTCTCAAGACCTCCATCTCAGTGATCTTTGAGCACCTGAACTCATCAGCATGTGTGCTGCACCTCAAAATGCAAAGATTTAAGTTCACTCAAAGCAGCCACCCATACACCTCTGCAGTGTCCTGCTCAGCAATTAATTCTGGTCCCCAGATTTCATAACAGCCCTTCCCTCACTCTTCACATCTGTTCTTTCCTCTCTGGTCCCCATCTACACATCTTCTCACATCTGTTTCTGTCCCCACCTGCACATCCCAGCTCTGCCCCTCCTGCCCCTTCAGTAGTGTTTCATTCCTTCCTACCTGACTTGAAAAGACTACCTCAGACCACCTTTTCCCCCTTTCCCTGTTAGGTGTAGCTGGGCTTACCAACTGAGCCAAGGCAGATAAAATTCTAGAAGAAATAAGCATCTCCATTGAAAGATTTGGGGAGGATACCCAGAGCTCCTGGGCCCTTTCTCTTACCACACTTTCCTTCTCAACTCTCTGCTCAGTACAACATTTGCTTTATACAACTCTGAGTTACTGCCAGCTGCTGTGAAGCCCACGAATAACTATTCCCATTCTTCTGTGGTCTTTTTGTGCAACGTAGAAAAATGCAGTTTACAGACACTGAAGTCCTACAATGAATCAGGGAGCTGTGTAGTTCCTCCCATTTTTATGGTACAGGATCCACGCTGCAACAGGACAAGCTAATGGAGTAAAGGAGAGGGAAAACCTCTTCAGGGACAACAACCATTCCTACATAGCCACCACTATTAAGTCAATCCCTATTACCAAGCTTATAGGCTTGAAATTGGGGAGAAATGAATACAGAGTGAAGCACTGACATTTCATCTTCCTGACCTCTGCCCTGAGTACAAACTGAGGCCAGACAGCAAAACCGGCTTGAGTGTGTCAGTCTGAAGTGAACTAAAACAACACAATTCTTTATCCTTTGGCACACCCTCCAAAACCTGCTCACACAACAATTCAGCAGTGGGCTATTTATAGAGGCTGCACTACCTCCAGGCCTGGAGCAAAGCGTTGTCCCAGGAGAGCCCAGCTAAGACAAAGCAGAGCAGCACATGCTGAATCTGCCCACCTCATCAGGAGGGTTGGATTTCACTCTGGCCAAGAGCGTTCTCAGAAACAAATGAGGCCTCCCATAACGTATTCCAATAAAAACAGAGACTTTAAAAAGAAATCAGTGTTTTGTTCCCTTCCAAGACATATAAATCGTTTTAAATTGTGCTATTTTGGAAGCATTTGTGATTTATTTTAGGCAATGCCTCCCTCTAGTGTTAAAGCCGGCAGGTGGTCACCACCGGGTCTCTGACAGCCCAGTTTTTGAGGAGGTGAAAGACTTTCGAGTACTCAAATATTTATTATGCTTCTCTTCCTGGCACCATCGACAGCTCGAACACAGCCTGAGCAGAACTCTGCCTGCGAGCTTCAGGAATCATCATAGGTGTTAGTAGTCCTTGCAAGGAGACCTACACAGGTCAGCAGCAGGTGGACAGCAGCAGCCTCTGGCTGCCTGGGTGAGACAGCAGTAGAAGATCCTGGTTCTGGGATGCAAGACCCAGAGCCTTGTCCTAAGCTTTTCAATGAACAACTATGAAGTACACAAAATGTGAAAGGCTGCTTTGAAAAGACAATAAACACCCAGGTTTGTCTTCCCTCTTTGCCTGCAGGAGATTGATGCCACCATCCTATTACGTGCTTACTCAGATCTTAAAACTCTGATAATTTTTTTCTCCTTTTTACACAGGATCTTAAAAACCTTGTACACACACACACACACCTGTAAAAGATACATAGCAAAGACATGAGTGAAGCAATGACCTGGCTGCAAGCTCAAAAAAGGCCTCTAAGAAGAGCCCAGCTGCAGTAGATTCACCTAGAAAGTCACTTTTTAATTCCTTTGGAGAAAAACACAGCCCAAATAACCACAAACACGGAGCTTTCCTATAAAATTGGTATTACCAAGAACTTCCTTACATGTGAGCTGTTGTCTAGCAATATTTGTTGGAAATAAAAAAGGTGAGCAATCTAACCACAGAAAAACAGTGGGAGAAACCTTCACTTCTGGAATTTGTTCCCATTTGCAGTCATTAGTTTTCCAAGCTAGTAGTGCATTAGGAGTAGATTTCTGCATTTAATTTCTTAAATGCACCACAGCAGGGAGAGTGAGGGAAGAAAAAAACCCAATTTTATTTCTCTGCAATATAAAGAGTAACAGTTATTGCTTGCCAACTACACAATTATTTTCAAAGAGCTTAGCATCTCTCTTAGGTTGATATATTAGCTTTATTACACTGGCATGGCTCTGAGAGATACTTGCCACTCAACTCGTTGGTACAAAGAGATACAGATGCTTTATTACTGTGGATGGAATTCCCATTTCTGCCAATGCTGCTGGCAATTCTGTGCCCTCCTGAGAAGTAATGCAGCCCTTAAATCATTTATTATCTATTCTCATCACAACTTCATAATTTTGGCATTTTGTTTTAAAAGTATCAGTGTGCCTCAGTGTATAGCATTTTCACCACCAGCACAGAAATCTCCTAGGGTGTTGGCTCAGACCCACAGTTGATACTTCATCATGAAAGGATTGAAAAATAGAGAAGCTAAACTGATATGCATTAAAATCTGCCACTGCCATCTGTTTTTTAGCAGAACAGTGCTGCCTGTGTGCACTAGGACACTCCATACCTGACTAACTGACCTCTCCAGAATAGTGTTGGGATTTTCAGCTTCTAAGCTGGCCTCCGGCAGGACAAGTGTATCCAGCTGATCAGCTCAGCCACAAAAGCAGCATTTCTAGCAACAGCTATAGCACAGGGAAGCACATAACTGCTTAGGGCAGTTTTAGGTGAAACCTCTGGTGTTCATCCCATTGCAGAACTCTAAGCAGGTAAGGGAAAGTTTATTCTTCTGAAATTCAGCCTCAAGATTTTACAAAGTTGTGTTTGAGGCTTATTCTACAATTCCATTGAAGTCTTTCCTTCCTCTAAGTTTAACAGATCAGTCTCTCTTTTAAGCACATGGTATTTTTTTTTAAAGCTGGTGTGTTTCAGGCTACATGAAAGATAGTAAGAGGATCAGCCCCTGGAACAATCTACCAAGTCATGTGGTGGATTTTCTACTGTTCAGTGTATTTAAATCAAAATGTGATGTTCTGCTAAGCCATCTGTGCCACCTCACCTCCAAGACTCAGGCCTGATGTAAAAGTTACTGAGTGAGTATTTTTAGTGTCACACAGGAGGTCAGAAAGAATGATCTAATGGTCCTGTCTGGCCTTAAGCTTTATGAATAAATGAAAATCTAAGGCCCAAGCACTTTGGGACAAAGGAATATCTTTAAATATTTAGCAAAGCACTGCATCCACTGGGACTGCTCCATAAATAAAGTACCAGTTACATGCCTGAGGCTCAGCCATCTCAGGTCACCTTAATGCATGTAAACACTGGTGTGATAAGAGCTCGAAGATGCTCAAATCCAGTGGTCACTTAACTCAGGAAATGTAGTGGTTTGGATTAGATTTTCTTAGACAGTCAGTCCAAACGTTTCTGTGTGGTTGCTCCACTGCGATCAGTCATAGTTCACAGAACAAAAACAAAACAAAACCTATAACTATGTTCTGTCACAAAGTCCTTCCTTAGCCTCCAGTCTGGCAAAATACATACTAAAATCTGTGGAGGAAAGGCCTACTTGAAAAGCAAGAATGAATATTTGACCAACTGCCAGCAGGTCACACCCTTAACAGCACAACCAGGCTCTCAAGCACGAAGGGCTTGAGAGGATCATCTCCCACTAAGAACCAGCACTTAGACATGGTAGGTTATTACTGGTTATACTGGGTGCATCACCAGGATGTGTTTATCATAGTTAGAGGCATAATTCTAGGGCAGGAAACTGAAAAAAATATGGACTAAAAATTAAATCATTGCCCTTTTCTGCCTAATCACTGACCATAATTTCCAGAACCTAGTTTTTCATTACCCAATTCAGAGTCAGAGAAACAAATTGCTGTTTTTCTGCTTGAGCTTCCTTGAAAGTCTGAGTTTTTTCACATCCCTCCAGATCCAAAAGCTGAGCTCTGAGCTGCTGCTTCACATGGTCTGCCAGGATCTTTCCCAGGAACCCCACAAGGCTGATAGTTAGGGAAGACACATAGTTTAATTTCCCAGTCTTGCTGGTTCAAGTAAAAGAGAATAATCTCAAAATATCAAAACTTGGCAGAACCAGCTCCAGCAACAGTTGTCATCACTAATGCTTGCATACAAGGGAGGTGAAGACTGTGGCTATGTTACAACATTAAAAAAAAACTAATCAAACAAGCAGAACTTGTCCTGCCCACAAAACTACACTGCCAGTGGCTTAGTGGAGTAGTGCACTGCAGCAAGCAGTTATCTACATGTAGAAAAATTTTAAAAAGGAAACCAAAATTAACATAAATGCAATTAAATGCTTAAGTAAAAGATAAACATGCATGTACACATGCTACATGAAAATATCAGAGGACATATGTGTATGTAGCCGACACCAGAACTGAACTTTTGGTTCATTAGAAGTTAATTTTCTGGGTGAAAATTACTGCAGTGAAAATATAACTTCGAAGACATTCTGTTTTATAATGCAGATTTTGTACTTTTACAGCCTTTGTAATGCACCACTCCAGGCAATAGGTGAGGCTGAGAACAGAAAGAAACAATACATCACCCCTGCTTAGGTAAAACTATGTGTCGAGGTTGAAGAGTTAAAGAAAGACATAATGTTGCAAATGTATCAAGGAGGGACCACCACAGAACGAGCTTTAAAGGCGTATGGGATCTTTCCCTGCTATGACTTTAATGGAGCCATATAGATTTTCAATCTCTGGAGGACCTGGTTCAGCAGACTTCTGTCGAACAGCCTCCATTCACACGAGCTGTGAGCCCGACCCAGTCTGCTCAGGCTGTTTGTACAATTTGCTCTGTGGTGTTTCACGGACAGATGTCACTGATGAGTCTCCGAAAGGAACTCCCACATTTTTATGTCGTGGTTTCAGAACACTGCCAGAAAGACCATCTTCAGTCCCATATATGCCCTCATATACAGAGCGCAATAGGGATCTGTATCAGCAAGCTCTACCTGGGATCCTTGGAGTCACAGTCAGGATACAGTGTAACTGTTTTGTTTTGCAAGTACCTGCTTTGAAGCAAAACTATTTAATGTTGGATTATAGCCCTTCTTCCTATCTTAGTAGTGACTATCTCTCACATTAGTGATCTCCTAACCCACAGAAGTCTGTAGGAAATATAGGAAAATCTTCAATTTCTGCCTGAGCTTAGCAAAGAAGCACCTGTCATTTGTAAACTTCTCTCCTAGCAAATAACACAAAGCTCTTTTTTTTTTGCTTCCAGGACAATTTATCTTTTGACCCTCACTAATCAGTTTCTGGGAAAAGGAGCCTACCTCTCCGTGCCATACTTTAGTTTTGACAACAGCTTGATGTTGCTCTGTCCTTAAATGTCCCTTGCTTGCTGCCTTTCTCAATCTGCTGAAAGACTTGGCACTTCACATTTAAATTGTTTCAGCAGTTATAAAACATCATTCCTTCTACTCAGAACATGGCAAGGAAGATTTTAAAAAGCTGCCTCATTTTAGTCATTATTTGCAATAATAGTGTATTTCAGAGCAAAGGAAACAAACAAGAGTTTATCAACATAGCACTGCTTTATTTGCCTGATGACCTCTGATGACCTTTCGGGTCTTGGTCTTAGAGACATTAGAGAACCCATTCTGTGTTCTCCTGAGGCTTGCAGACATTACAAGGCAGGAATGAGGTAAAGGAAAAAAGGAACACCTTCTGAACTTGTAGTTCAGAATAAAGCCGGAAAAAAGCCACCAACATTTCTGGGAATTACTCGTTAATATCTATGTATTCTGCTATATATTTATCCTCACACAGTTGGCCCAAGACTGCCAGCGTGTAAATTCCTTTCCACTGCCCAAAGGAGGGGGAGCGGGATGCGGGAGTTTCCCGACGCTGAAACGGGGAGACGGAAGGATGGGTGAGGAGGCCGAGGAAGCGGCGGGGCCCCCGGGGCAGATTTGGCACCGGC
>VZRO01005940.1:868642-920214 GCA_013397915.1 Daphoenositta chrysoptera
GTTCCTCGCAGGGGGCGGGCCGGGCGTGGTGTGGCACCTGTGCCCTGAATGCAGGGCCGAGCCCGGGACGGGCGTGTTCTGAGCGGGTAAGGGAGCACCGTGAGGTGGGACAGCAATCCATGGACTGCCGTGCTGGGAGGGCTTGCTGAACCATACCAGCTCTAGGCTTGCCTTAGTAAGTCAGTCCAGCATTAATTTCATGAGAACTAACGTGCTTTATTCTCCATTTTCAAGCTGAATTGTCAAACTAAAGCTTATTGCTAACTACATTCATTAGTGCTTTCAATGGCAAGTCTTAATTTGTTTTAAAAAGTTGTATTTTTGTGTTTTGGATATGTTAAGTTGCATATGTTTTTGTTATGTCATACTCTTCTGGACCATGACCATTGACACACAAGACTGAGTTCACTGTCTGGCAAGGAGAGTATTTTTAGGTGTCTTACTTGTCTTCATATCAACGTCAGAAGACGTTGGAGGGTTAAACATAGTTGTCTTTGAGAGGTTTTGGCCACTCTTTTGATTGTGAAAGTTGGTGTGGAAATGCCTCTGCATGGAGGACTCATGGAGAAGTAGACTTCCCAGTGTTTTGAAACAAGAATTTATCATAAACATGCTTGTTGGTTTGCTTACTTTTTTGGGGGGCACAGTCTTCACGAGGAGCTTTGTATGTGTAGATATTCTTATGATAATGTGCTTCTTCTTTGTTGCCTTTGAACAGAGGATGCCAGCAGACAAGATTCACCTGCCAGACAGTATCCAAGAACAAGAGTCTGCCACTACTTCGAGCAGTATTTGCCTGCATAATCTTGAGGAATTGGGAATTGTACAGGAAAATGGCTTTTGTGACAATGGCATGGGTAATAGTATTGGAATTCCCAACTCTGACAGCCAGGCTTCCACTTCCATGGCTGTTCCTTTGGAGGTGCCCAGAAGAGGACATACCCTTTTACAGATCAACAGGCAGCAAATTCAGTCTGTCTCATGCAGTGCACAAGCTGCTGAGCTCAAAGGTTTAGGAGTTGATGTCTATGACCAGGATGTGTTGGAGCAAGGAGTTCTTCAGCAAGTAGATAATGCAATTAATGAAGCGACTAAAGCAGCAAAAATAGCTAATGCATCAAGAGAATATGAGTCAGTACTGGAGGATTTAAGGTAAATTGTGTTTTTTCTTACTGTTCCTTTCTGCTGCTGCTGATCTAATGACATCATAACGTGTATCTCATGTTTTTAAAATCTGAAAGAGGAAAAGATGTTTTGAAAGTACTAGATCACATGTAGTCTCTGGAGTCACTCACTTTTTAAAAATGAAGAAATATTTTTCACATCAGACAATGCTTCATTGCTCTTATTTGACTAATTCAGTCATGCATCAAGGTGACAGAGTGCATCTCCTTCTGCTTTGTCTCCTACCTCACCAAGATGCATCTGTTTTCTGGGCAGTGGAGAATGGCATTATACTCTGTGTAGTGGTTTAGTTCACTTATTTACCTTTGTGAGATATGAATTAGGAGAAATGCAAAGCAGGCTTAAAACTTTAAAGAGTATAAAGAAAGTTTATTATTACTAGGATTAAAAGAAACACTAACAAAGTAAAGCAAAAAAACATTCCCCTCTTTTTCCAGCAACCTCCCCGCCCCCACACACACCTTTCCAGCATTTCTCCCCAGCACCCAGCTCGCACAAAGGATTTCAAAGATGGAATTTCTGGTCAGTATTAAAGTTCTTAAAAAGTCTCTCCAAACACAGGGGAAAAGGAGGTCTCCTCTCTGCTCCAGCGTGGTTTCCAAACTGCTGCCTGCAACAGTCCTGCCCGCCCGGAAACAGTCTATTGCACTGAAAAGCATACTAATCTCTCCCATGCAAATCTCACCGGTTTTTCATACTGAACTCATGGGCCAAACATGGGATGTTCTCGTTTTAAGGAAAAGCAAATTCCAGCCTGAAAGTCACAACTCTCTTCTTCACAAAAATCTTTTTTAAAAAAGTCTCTTGTCCTGGGATGACTGTTTCAAATTAAACACACAGCTCTCCAATGACTTGGCATGGGTCACCTTTCTTTTTCCCCACAGGCTGCCTACAGAACTCTTAATCCCCCCCATGTCTTTTAGATGGATTAAAGAGAAAAGAACAGTTTATGGTATTACAGTTTTTACCACGGTTGGCAAAGGGTTGATTAAAGCTTCGCGCTGTGCACGACTCCGTCCTCTTCTCTCCGCCGCCATCTTTCGCTTCGTCCCACATAACTCACTTTCTCTTTCTCTTTCTGACCTTAATGCCATGTTGAACAGCTTACTCTCATCGTTGGAGGAAAAGCCCTTTTCCTTCGATGCTGCCAGCTATTTGATGTTTTCCTCAGTCTGAGAAAGCTGGAACTCGGCTCCCGCCAGGTCTGCGCGGGGCCGCGTGGAGCGGGGGAAGGGGAGCCCCTCCCGGGGCCTGGGAGCCGCTCCGGCGGTCTCTGTGCAGCTCACGGGTGTTCCTCAGCTGCCCCCGGCTTTGAGGGAGGGTCTCCCGCAGCGTTCCAGGGACTTGTGCCCTAGCACGGGGGGAGGGCAGGCTCGGGCCGGCTCCCGAGGGCCGGGCCCAGAGCCATTCCCGCCCCGCTCCCTGCAGGAGAGCTGGATTCAAAAGGAAGTTCCCGCGCCTCCAGCAGGTTCAAATATGCAAAATCGAAAAATGCAATTGGATTGAGAAACTGTCAATCAACTTAGCTCCAACCCATGACACTCTGTTATTCAAAGTTGCAGTCAGAAAAAGTGTCACTTCTTCAGTTCTCTTATGTTTGATGGTGTTACCGGCTTCGGGTTATGTTCCTTCTGTATCTTGGATGACTCCATCTCATGAATGTCCTACAACCAAAACAACCTTATCAGAAGTGTTTGTAAGAAGTACTTAATGACACCTTAAAAGAATTAAATGCTTAAGTAACATCAATACTATTGATAGTAGAAGACTTTAAGGAATAGGAGCTGCTAATCTTTTAAATTTTGATCTCCCTCTCTGTTTCTAGTCTCATTGTAGAGTTAATGTGTGGACTATTACAGGTAAATTATTCTACCTGTGTATGTTTCACTATATTGCATTAATGGTGTTTTTTTAGTGCTCAGGAGTGCTGTAGGCCTCAAGGGCCTGTGTGGGCTCGCACAGCTCTCTTATGCTTAATGTTATGCACTTCATTAATTTTCCAGTTTGGGTGTGGAGATGTGAAATTAAATAAGTTTGCAACACTGGAATCTAGTTTCAGGTGTTATGGAGCACCAGAACGTAATAAGTAAGATGATATTGAGAGAAAGAATGGAGCAACATAACCATTACAATTAGATTATGTGGTTATTGAAAGAGTAGTGCACAGCACTGTTAATTAGTTTGTTTTCCCATTTTTCTTTCAGAAGCATCCTATGATTTTTCTTATCTCTCTATTTTGATCTTTGATTTCAAGTCATAAAATAAGATTTACATGAGGGAATGCAAATGGTTTATGCAGATCTTATGCAGAACCTTATCTGCATAAGATGTAGTGTGAGAATCCAAAAGTTGATTTCTGAGAAAATTAGCAGGTATAGTTGACTTTGAGCAGAGGGACTAACAAAACTTAGGCATGAGTAAAGGATGATAGAGTTGGTTAAAATCCTGTAGCACAGTGAATGCATGACTAGAGAAAAAATCAGGCAAGAAGTGTTTTTTGAGTAGTTGGCACAGAGTTCATGATAGAAGCTGCATGGTTCTATAATATACACAAAAATTTAAGCAGAAGAAGGAGAATGAAAATGCTTGAAGCTAAATCCTGTTCAGGTCCCAAAGTCCTGTTAATTAAAGTTTTGTGGAAGAAGATAGTGTCAAGAGGGCCAAGGATGCAAGGGCCAAACTTAGGAGATGTGCAGGAGGATGCAGGTGTACTGCAAAGCAGCATAACTGGAGAGTGAGAAAGGGGATGGGGTGGTTCAAAATTGTTGGAAGAGAATGGCAAAGAGAAGACAGCAGTGATTGCTGGGAAGCTGGTAGAATATGTCTCCTAGGAAGGATAACAGTGGTAGAATCCACATTAAAGCTAGAGGTAAGTGTGGCCCAACAATTTCCTCGCTGACAACTGAGGAGACTTCCTTAGTCCTTCTCTTTGAGTCTGGGGGAATAAAGGCTGCTTTGCAGGTGTTGTGAACAGTTCTCTCTGACTTTTTCCATAATGCTTTGAGATTCTAATTTGTGTATCCTTATGAAATATTCTGATATGTGAATTAATAAATCTAGGTTTGTTGCTTCTGATGGTGGGGCAGTTCCTTCTTCCTTGGAAATGAATTCAACAACAGAAACATGATATTAGGTTGTAGCAAGTGGTTCTACTTGAATTTCATATTGTATATGGAAACACGAAAAATGGTAGTGAATAAGGAAAGTTTAGTGTTGATGTGCTTTTAATTCTTTGAGCTAGTCTGTCTCGTGAAGTTGCATTTTTATCTTGTAATCTACTTTTTGTGTAAAAGGTAAAAAATACAGGTTTCCTTATATATTGGCATCAAACTATTAGAAGCATTATAGCAAATGAAATTGTCTGATTTCCTATTTAGATTTTTGGTTTGTGTTTTGTTTACCTTGAATAATGAAAACAACCACTTGCTTGTCATCATGAGACTTGTAAGTTTTGAATACTAAATATTACGGTGGTTGTTCAGTTTACTTTCTTCTGGAATTTTACTATTAGCAAAATTTAGTTTAAAAATATTTTATAATGTACAACTTTTTAAAGTGTTTAGTATTTCCAGTGTTGTTTAAATATAATGTGCTTATTCAGAAACTTATCTTTAGAGCTTTTTAAATGTTACCTTAAATCTCCTGGAATTTCTAAATTGTCTGAATTGTGAATGTGCTATTTTTCTTTCTAGAATTTACCGGTTAATTGCAGTCTTACTGTTTTTTCAGATCATGTACAACATCTCTGAGGCATATAAATAGAATTATTGAGGAACTTTCACCTCAAGCTGCTGACAACAAAAATATTAACAGAAAACTAGATTCTGTAAAACGGCAAAAATATAACAAGGTAATTGGATTACAGTAATTTCCTGTTTACAGTACTTAGTTTGTACTTTGTCTTAAGGTTTGTCTTTTGTGATATAATTCTTAATTATATAGTTTGGAGTCAGTCTAGAATTGCTGTTCCTTTCCTTTGAAATGGTTTCATGCTAATTTAAAGAATTTAAAGTGCTGATTTTTTTTATTCTGAGTTTTGGAACAAGATGTGAAACTGAAGTTCCAGGACCTGTTCAGAAGATTGGTTTGCATTAATTTAATTGAATCCCTCCAAGTAGTATTTGGAGAATTAACAAAGCCTTGTTAGGGCATGATTCAGCAGTTCAACTAAATCTCAGGTCTCATGGTCTTCCTTCCCTGTGTTCTTTTCCTTAATCCTCTTTCATTATCTGTATCTTGTCAATACACATAGTTTCTTTCTGTGAGCCTCGTTAACAAATTGATTTGTCAGAAACTGCAGCTTTTTTCTGCCAGAGCAGGGAGTTAAGGGAGCTATAGAACAATCTAGCTGGCATCAGGGTAATGTAGACAATAGACCTCTACTGTCTGTAGTAGGAAGAGATTTGAGAAAATAGGAACTTCTGCTGCTCAGGAATGAGGCACCTTGATCAGCTCACTGTCTGCTGGAAATTCACTCTAATCCTTTCTCTAATGATAAACCTGACTGTGAAGCTGACTGTTCTTTGCCCTCAGACAGGCCAGCCTTAAGTCATTGGCCACTGACTCGTTCACTTGTAGTTTTTTAACCTTGATACTTTCAGCAACTTGGATAACACTGTGCTCATAAGTTAGCCAGTTAAGGGAGTGATGGGGACAGTACTGAGCAGTGGCAAAGGACTACGAAAAATTAGCTGGAAGTAATAGGAAGAAAGGCATTAAACCAGAATTACCATTAAAGAATGATCACTATTCTGCATTGCTTTCATATTGATTGAAGAGATTTACACACATCAGTTGCAGGGGAAGTTCAGGCCTCCTTTCAAGTTTGTTGTTAACCATCCTTGAAGTGAAAGAAAAAATCTCCTTTTGAAAACTATAAGCCAGTGGTCCTAATAACCTGGAGAGTGTTTTGGAGGCAGGCAGTGTATTTAAAGCTGGTCTTGAGCTACTTGTTGCATGGAAGGTGCTTTTTAGTACTGTTCCTTTTGTAGTATATAAAGAAAATTGCTGAAGATGACTGAATTCTTCTGTTATTGAGACAAATGGGAAACTAATGGCTGGTACAAGACAGCTGTTTCCTTAGGCTGACATACAGGGCGTGTTTTATGATATAAAGTACTCTGGTAGCAAGGGTAGTCACGCATATACGAGATACTATAGTGTACCATACATGAATAC
The DNA here is from genome assembly GCA_013397915.1 of Daphoenositta chrysoptera. Lineage (NCBI taxonomy): Eukaryota > Metazoa > Chordata > Aves > Passeriformes > Daphoenositta > Daphoenositta chrysoptera. The sequence goes on from VZRO01005940.1 coordinate 875,006, forward strand.
AGTTGCTCTTTGTGTTTGGAAAAGTGCTACATGAAGGCATGGGCTGGATACTGAACTGTTCTTCATCAAAAAGAAAAAAAAAAAATTGGTCATTTTGCAATGGACTTGATTTTTACTGAAGTGTGTGCCTGTCTAGGTAAGGAAATACTTCCAAAGCATAGAGTTACAAATGTGGAAAGTTACATTGTCTACATCTTTGTTTTATTGGTTGGAATGTTTTGTTTCACAAATGAAAGTTAGCAACACCAAGGAATCATAACATCACAAATAGATACATTGTTGAGGCTATTACACTCAGGTAAAAGATGTAACAGAAGAATTATTAGCTAAGAAGTCTTTTCTTAGAAGTAATAAACTATACTTCTTACATCATTTGTAACTTTGATCTTTTGAAGTCATTTCACTTTTTATTTTTTGCTGTTAAATTACCTGTGACCACTCCTGAACTAACCATGTACAAACACTTACCAGGTTGTTGGACTCATTTACGGTTTCAGTTTCTTTGTAACAAAACATTCCAAAACTTCTGGGAATATAAATAAACCTTATTAAATCTTACAGCTGTTATTTGTGGCTTAGTAATCATGAACCTAGTCTTGCAATCGTGAACAAATCTCTTGGTGAGCAAAGCAATCTGCTTTGACGGGCTTCCTTCACTAAAATCAACACATTCATAAAATGACCTTAAGAAATGTACATAAAAAGGCAGTGTGCACATGAATTTTATATGTGTAAACAGTCTGATCTTACTATACACATATGGTAAGATAATCGTACACACAAAATTGTGTGTCTCCTGCGTGTTGGAGCCCTATGAGTATTGTGGTGACACATTTTTTGCACTTTTTTTTGTTTCCAGTGTGATACTATAAACATTAGAATATGAGATTCTGGTTGAAAATACTGCACATATATTGATTTAAGTCTTGTTTAAAAGGTTAGCAAGTTTATAAACCAGATTACAAATTAAATTATTTAATCTGATTCTTGCTGAAGGAGCAACAGCTGAAGAAGATAAAAGCAAAACAAAAATGTCTCCAAGGAATACTTGGTTTAAGAGAGTTTGCTGATGAAGCAAATGAGATTGAATATGAGGAAGATGAAGGTATGTATAGAAGGCTGAAAGTTCTGTTCTACTTTGATGTAATGCCTTTTTTTTTGTTTAAAGCTGTTTTGTACGATTTTTGCCAGTAAGGAAATAAATTTCAGTGGTTGGCTTTCAAAGAGAGAGTTAAGAACACTTATTCTGCACACCTGCGGATTTGCAAATCTTGGCATATTCATGTGGGAAGTTTTAAAAAATGGATGTTAATCTGTGTTCAGCTGAGTAGGGATGGCTGAGGCACATTAGAGTATTGGGCTTAATAAATTGGAAATTCTAACATTTTTTTCACAGCTAATTTGATAAAGATTACTAACATCATGATTGAATTACATTTTATATGCTGGATGCTATCAATCAGCACTAACAAAATTGTTTTTTCTTACTGTTGGGAAGTATTGCTAGAAATGGGAGGGGGTAATGCTTCTTTTCAGGCTGCAGTGTGATTTTTAAAATTAAAAATAAGGTTTCTTCCAGAGCAGGATACATGTTGCCTGATTGTTTTACTAGGTGTTCTTTCTCACTGCTGTCTGCAAACTAAGCTTGGCAAGTCAGTAAGCTGCAGTATTCTTCAGGGCAAGTTTGGGTCCCATTGGTGTCTGCACATCACCTTTGGGTTACATTGATATTCATGGAGGTGAAAAAACTCTTTGTGCTGTTTGGACCTTGCACGTTTGGCTGGAGTAGATTCCCATCTCACAAAGCTCATGCTTCTCTCCTGATTCAACAAAACTTGAAGGAATCAAAACCCCAATTATCTTTTCTCAGTAAAAAAGCATCTTAAATCCTATTTCATTGAATGGGTTCATGCAGCAAAACTCAGACACCCAGTGGGTTGAAATGTAAGTAAGAAGTGAGTAGAGCCCAGCAGAAGAAATTGAGCAGTTCCAGTAGGAGGGGCTGGAGGTGGAGGGGTTTCACGCCTGATGCACTGTCACTGCTCATTAAACATGTGATAGATACAGTGCTTTAAAGTAGGACATTTAAAGCTGTGCTGGCAATTCTGATAGACTTATTTTGAAATTTTGGAGCCCAATAATAGATTTCAGGCCAGAACTCCCCTTCAGTTTCTTCAATTCAAGAGCTTTTCTTTCTCTTTGGTTTCAAACACCCATTACAGTTTGTGTATAGCAACTGTAAGTGCACCTAAAAGTGTTCTTTTATTGCAGAGTGCTGTGCAGCCAATCTGACTTAAAAAGTCATCATCCTCATATTAGTATCGTGGGCTAGGAAGACAGGTTTTGGGTTTTTTGTTTGGTTTTATTGTTTGATGGTTTTTTTGAAGCATATGGTAGGAAAGTCTGTGTTTGGTGGAGTTTGTGTTTGTTCTGGTGTGGTAATCAAAATGTCAAATTTCAAGCTTATGAGTAGGACTGAAAAATCAATAATAAAATTGAAATGGGCAGTGTTGCTGCAGATGGGAGCACAGTGGTTTCTTGGACTGAACATGGTGACATGGGTGGAATTGACAGCATAGGTGGTACATTAGGGTTTGTGTATCATTGGGAACTGTAATTTTATGGTAGTTCTTGCTGCTGTGTGTTGTTTCAGAAGTATTTGCATTTTGATAGTGTGTGTAACACCCTTGTTCCTGTGTTTTAGTTACACAGAAGGTGTTAAAGGCATGCTCTGTGTTCTGACTTGTTGTAGAACCTGGTCCATCATCTCTTGGCAGTATGCTCATGCCTGCCCAGGAAACAGAATGGGCAGAGCTGATTCGTACTGGTCAGATGACTCCATTTGGAACTAAAATACCTCAGAAGCCAGAGAGGAAGGCACGACAGTTAAGACTAAATGAAGCATCTGATTTTGAGAAGTACTTAGCAGACCAAGCTAAGCTGTCATCTGAAAGAAGGAAGTTATCCCATCGCAAAGGAGCAAAGAAGAAAGCACAAGCCAAAAATGTTGAGTGTGTGGCTCCTGTAGCTGCTACAAAGGAGAAAAGTGGTAAAGCCCTCTCAAAAACAGATAAACGCTTAAAAAAACACTTGAGAGAGCTTCAGAAGCATGCCCTTCATATTCATTCAAAGGCCAGAATTCCAAAAGAAAAGAAGTATCCTGAGGCCAAGAAGTTCAGGCATGAACAAGAGGATGATAGTGGGGATTCTGACTATGTACCCGATGAGGACATCTTTGATCCAGAAGCAGCAGAAGAGGAAGAAGAACAGGCATCTTCTCTTGCTGAAAATGATTCTGATTATGAACTTAAGAATTTATCAAGAAAAAGAAAACATTTGGTGAAGAAGGGTTGTAAAGAAGCTGAAAACTATGCTGACTTTGTTCCAAGCTCTGAGGAAGAAGAGCATACACCAGGGAAGCACAAAGTGAGACGATGGAGAGATGATGGAGATGTGGACTATTATAAACAGAGACTAAGGTTAGTCCTAGACATTTTTATAAGTAATACTAATAAATTAGTATGTTGAACATGCAAAGGACAATGTGTATTATAGACTGCTAGGGAGTGTATTGAAGTAAGGGAAATGAGGCACTCAGAAAGATCCTTCCAGAAGGATCCAGACGTGGAGCTTAATTACAAGAACTTGGCTGTTAAATTTTTCTGGTTGTTATAGGTCCTTATTTGTGTATCACCTTGTGCTAATTTGTAATTTATGAAATTTGTATAACCTTTGTATTGGTGATCTCTGCAGCTACAGTGTTCTGTTGAGATATTTACTGATACATAGTTTTTGAGCTCCTAACAGTAAGACTGAACAGTGTTTCCATTTTTCGCAACTTGTTGGGAAACATTTTGAAGGGACGGTGAAATGACATGCCATTTGTTAGACTGTTAAAATGCTAACTAGACATGCCAGTGAAGTTATGAGACTTCTGCACACACTGGGAGTCAAAAGATCAAGATCACTAAAATGGTTGTTTTGTTGTAATTGTTCTCTAACCACTGGCATGTTGTCTCTTTTCTAGTATAGGGACTGAGCTTCGTATAATACACTCCAGGTTGTTGATGGCATGTGTACCTTTAATTAGTTACCTTTACTGAATATCCTTCAGGTAGTTATATAGTCCTCTAGAAAAAACATGGAACTTGAAAACAGCTTCTCCAGAGTGAAAGGGAGAACATATATTAGGACTGTCAGTGAAGAGTGATTGATGTAGTGATAAACCCTAGCATAGGAACTTGAGTAATGCTTGAGAAGCTCAAATTTTACACTTATATGGAAATATAAAATCTTATGGATTTAAATGATGCTGTGTTAGGGAAGGAACCAAGAAGTAGAGGTATAAACACCATCCCTCCTGTGGTGAGAGCCTGAGTTGCTGTGGAGGAAGAGGTATCTTCTGGTAGCAGAAGTGCTCTCAGTTGTAGAAAATCTCACGTAGGAAAAGCCCAACTTCACTTTCACATCCCAGGTTACAAAGGCAAATCAGGAACTGATATAAAGCAATAGGTATGCAATCCCAGGATGTTGCTTTTCAAAATTAAAGCATAGTTTATTGCTCTTGAATAGAAATTTCAGCAAGAGGCTAATCTGAACAATGTCCAAAGGGTCAAAAAGAAATATGTTTTCTATTGGATGCATTAAAAAAATTTAATTGTTCTTAATCGGTAAAATATTTACTGTTTTATTGAGTAAAACTGTATTCTTCACATTTAAAGTAGACCAATATTAAATCATTTTTAATTCAGTGTTTTCATCAAGAGTAATTTATTTTGATTGAAAGTTTTAATATGATTCACAGTTTAAATTCATTCAAAAGCATTTTTTAATAACGTTAAGATTGTGATAATTTATCCTTAGCAAAGTCATATCATAGACTACATTTCTTTTGGTTACTGAAGTTACAATAAAAGCCTAAATGAATTTTAGAAATATCAATAACTGTAATTGCTACCAAAACAGTACATCTCTTAAAAATTTCATAGCTACAGTAATTGTGGCTGTTAAGCTGCAGCTGTCCACATTGATGTTTTTATGCTGACACCCCCAGGTAATCTTCATTATGGGAAATGCCATGAGAAAATAAAATGTAGTGAATTAAGAAACATATTAAGAATGCTATAGAAATGCTGTCATTTGCTTACATTTATATCTTGTTTCATGTCAGTTTTACTTTTGAATGCAAACGAATGGGTGAGATTATAGTATATTTTACCCATGAGAGAGGCAGAGGAAAATCCTTCAGGATTACTTTATTCTTCTGAACATCTAGTCTTGTACTTGGCAATGAATTCAGTCCTATACTCTTAGAGATTGAAAATGAGTTTCCTTAACATTAAAACTTTTCAGAGATGGGACTTCAAGAGATTGGTCTGTGTCAAGGGGAAACTACATTGATGTTGTTAAAGCATGCTAATTAGCTAACTGTACGACTGCAGAGCATCTCTAGAACAAGAGACTTGTCAGAGCAGGAGCTGTTGTCTGTAGGAAATGTCAGGCGGGAGAGCAGCTGACTCTTCCCTGTCCTTCTAAAGGCTACTTCCAGAGGTTGGCCTAGTCACTCAAAGCAAGGTGTGATCAGTGGAACATGAAAAAGTAAAATCTAGCTATGCAGAAGTCAGCTTAGGCTATCAGGAATTTCAGGTTTTTTGCCTTGCGTGGGTCTTGCCTTTCTCTAGTTGCTGTTACTGGAGCCATGTTGCTGTGTAGACATGCAGATGAAAAAAAACCTTCTGTTCTGAAAGGTCAATGTCTAAGGTGAATCATAGCTTGCTAGAGTACTGAACAGTACCAAGGAACATCAGGGTTATGGAGAGTAAGGTAAATAAGCAGGATACTGTCATGCACCTATAAGGTAATTTAAATATTCAGTGAAAATTAGCATATTGTCGTTCCCAGCTATCCATCATGCTGGCTATTTATTACCAGCTGAACCCAGAGGCTTAGGTAATCAGTCCCTAGGATGGTACTGGAATGTCTCAGAGACTTGAACCCCCACAACAGGTATGTTATAAATATCTATTTTGTCATACTCAATAGTGACCATCTTCATCTAGAAGTGTCCAGAATTGGAGCTGGTGGGATCGAAACCTGTTCCCTCCTGTACAGTGGAATGCTCAGGTGCTGTGGTTTAACCCCCTCCAGCAGCCAAGCCCCACACAGCTACTCACTCACTCCACTGTCAGGAGAGATTAGAAGGGTAAAATCTGTGAAACTCATGGCCTGAGATAAAGACAGTTTAATAGGGAAGACAAAAGCCTCACATGCAAGCAAAGCAAACCAAGGAATTAATTCACTGCTTCCCCTGGGCAGGCAGGTGTTCAGCCATCCCAGGGAGAGCAGGGCCCCATCTCAGATAATGGTGGCTTGGGAAGACAAACTCCATCACTACAAATGTTCCCCCTTCCTCCGTGTTCCCCCACTCACCTCTGAGCCTGATGCCATCTGGTCTGGAGCACCCCTCGGGTCAGTTGGGGTCCCCTGTCCCGCTGTGTCCCCCCAGCCTCGCTGCACCCCCGGCCTCCCGCCAGCGCGGCAGCACGAAAAGGCCTCGGCTCTGTCTGAGCCCTGCTCAGCAATGACAACAACATCTCTGTGCTATCAGCCCTGTGCTCAGCACAGATCCAAAACACAGCCCCCTGCCAGCCACCGTGAAGAAAATTAACTCTACACCAGCCAAAACCAACACGTCAGGTCATGGCAGAGTCAGTTTCTTTGAAGACTATGGGTGAAAATGGACCTGTTTTTCAACTTTTTACGTAGAATCACAAAACAAAAGTAACCTTGAATGCATTTTAAATATTTAGGAAAAACATTTTTATTTGTTTTTTTCTCAATAAGAAAACTGCTATGTGTTTTTCTTGTATTATTCTCAAGCTTTGCAGATGTGGAAACTGCAGATTATCAAGATTTTGTTTATATTATTTAAAGTTTTCATTTGCATGTCTTAAAATGCCAAACGTAAATATAAAAAAGTTTTTTTTTCTGCTTATATGTAGTTATTATGTTACTTCGTTTACATCAGTAAGGTGTCAGTAGAACGTAATAGGTTGGAGTCAGAATAGACCTTAGCAGTCTTAGGGACACTTTTCCCATACCAGTTGTTGGTATGTATCTGCCTGCTGCTTCAAGGAAGGAATTACATGTCATATTATGGGAGATCAGTGCCATATCTATGTTTTCTTGTGTATTCTGTATTGTTTGTGGAGTACAGTATTTGACTTCTATTGCTGTCAGTTGCACAGAGGCAAGGCTAGGAAAGCTGCTTCTTCTCATGTGTCTCAAGTGATATCCAGGCAGTTGAATAGCAAGAAGTTTTGGGCATCAGTATACAAAGCAGTTGATTCAAATTTTTTAAAAATTGTTTTAAATTAAATTGGTTTTCATAGATCTGTTTTCGTGTGCTAGCTTTCTTTGATGTATCCAAGTTACTGAATCTCTTGATGTTTCAAAGTTATAAATTAAAAAAGGATTAAGTACTACCTTTCCTGAAAGATACTTTCTTAAAGCATCCTTACTGCTCTTTAAAGTGACAAAGCCAGGACACGAATGAAGATACATTTTGTCTCACTCGCTGAGTACACCTTTCATTCAAAACTCAAGTGTGTAATTGTCTACATCAGTCTTAATTTACTTATGGAGGCTTGTGGTACTAACTGCATGTATTTCATCTGTTAGGACATACCAATTAAATCCACCCATATAGACCATAAAAAGTTAGATCAAAAAAGTAATACTGAATGCGTCAATTTAGCAAATTAGAATAATCTATAAGGGATTCTTAGCTGTATAAAATATAAAACATATTGTGCTTCACAAATGCAAACTATATTAAATACTCAGCTTGGTTCCTGACTGTATTTTTTTTTTTTAAACCAAATTGTGCTTATTACTGTTTTGGGTGCAGAATTTCTTTCTAGGGTATTGCAGTAAGTGGGAAATGGGCTTAGTATCTGAATACATTCTCATATTAAGAAGAAATGTAATTGTATGATATATGGCTTTCATACTTCACTTGCAGGCATAGAATTATATTTATGTCAGTGACAATGGACAATATAAGACAGATTTGTCAAAGGTCATGCTTCTGTTTTGAAGAGACTTTGGTAATATAGCAAAACCTGTATTTTCTGATTGTTTAAGCATGCTAATAATGTGTAACTGATGTGTGTAAGGAATATATTGACCAAATGGACAATAAGTTACTGTGTATGTAAGTCAGAGATGAGTTATCACTGTTTTTCCCTCCCAAGTTTGACTTCCATGGAAAGGTACAAGACCAGATTAACCAACAGACTGATGTGGTCTTGGAAATAGTATTTGTCCTCCCATGGCTTCAGCCATTTGGATATTTACACTTTTCTAAAGAAAACAATGAAGTTTCAGTGTAGAATATCGTAATGGCGTTGTGTTACATTAAGTTCACAGCCTTTCAGAAACTGAATAGCTTCTTCAAACTTTGAAAGTTGGTTGTAATAACAAGTTGCTGCTATTTCTATAACTGGTAATTGATGGCAAAAAACATCTAGACATTTGGAAGAGATGTAGTACTTCAATGAAGTAACAGATACAGCATGTAAAAAGGAAAGTCTTTTTAGGAAAATTAAGTACAGGGTTTATTAGTTCAAATTCTAGATGTGTGTATTTTCTAGGTATAATGTTAGGAGAACTCTTAATATCGATCACACTTCCTGCAGAAAATGTAGTAGTTATATGGAGGTGAAGTGCCTGAATTCCTGGACAGTTCCGAGTTAACCATTTCCTCTTGGTTGTTCCTGGATCAGTTTTCTCAATGCACACTAGAGGGCAATCTGCTCCTTCCCTGGGGAGGCTGCCGCTCCACTGCTGGCTGGTGGTGATTTGCGTTGGAGTACAAAATTAATAGCAACTCTTGTGCAAATTATTGCCCTGCTTGGGTTTAGTATGGATTGTTTACCTAGGTATCTCTTTGGAAGCTTTGTAATCTGTAGTTGTTTTGATTTTAGTGTGCCAAGTAGGACTTTCCTTCCTTGGTTTGAGTCCTGTCATAACCCAGCCAGATTAAATAATCAAGTTCTAGCATGTCTCAGTTCCAGCAGTGACACAGTGTGAAGCAATGACTCTCAGCATTTGTCAATTTGAATTCCTTTTTCTGGAACTCAGAAAAGTAAGACTCTCTGTGCCTGATAGAGTAACATTGTAGTACTGGAGGAAAATAAATGCGTTTTTATGCTGTGACTCTAGAATGTATCATATCTGCCTGTTGGACTCCAGAGCATGAGTGCTCATCAGTTTTAATCAGCAAACTGAAGACTGTATTTTTTCATCTAATTTTTCCCCATGTATACTCTTCTTTCTCTCCATCATTATTTTTGCTTCTGAAGACATTTTGACTTAAGAGATCAAAATATGTTTCAATGAAATTGGCTCTCTAAACCTGTCCAGCATTGTGTTGTCTTAGTTTTTCAGTGCTTTCATTCTTGGCAGTGATTGTAACTTGTGTGTATTTGGAGACTGTGATGTTTATTTTCAGTTAATAAAACAATACCAAGTTTGTTACTAGTTCCATAAAGACTGTCTCGAAGTATTTTCTCAAAAGGTACTGCTGAAAAGTACATCTAGAAGCCTCACATAATCAGCTTTCTTTCATGAGAAAGAGTGTATGATTGTGTTGCTTCTCTGTGAAGTGTTGAACTTCTTCCTGATCTCTTTTTCCCAACACAAGTGTTTTTAAACAAATTTGCCAGATACACGGAGACCATTAAGTGTAGGTCTGCTTTTGCACTGCATCCAGAACAGCATATGTATGTTTTTATTCTGTTCTGAACCTTGCCAATTTCTGTAGGGATTTTGTCAGTTTATACACCACATTCTGTGTTCCTGCAGTAAATGGCACTTTCATGAGAGAATTGCAGCAAAACCCGAATTGTCAGAGAAGTGCTGTTGATTGAGTAGTACATACCCAGCTAGAGTACACTTCACCATTAGAGACTGATGGTTTTGGGTCACTGAAACACAAGTTCATAATTTGGTTGGAATGTCGACGATCCTTTGGTACTTTTTCTGCAGTGGAGGAATGATGGGACAGAAATGTCTCTAAGCTGCCTGGAGTCCAAATCAGATGAGGTTGCAAACCACAAATCACACTGTAATTTCAAAACCTCATAAAACTCATTCTCTTAATAGTGACTGCTTTACAGATTTAGAGCATGTCATCCTGAAGATGGTGATGTTTCCAAATGAGTTTTGTGTATAAGATTATACACTGCTTCATATTTCTATACCAGGAAGAAGTTAAATTTAAGTGTTTGGTTAAATTAATAAAATAGCTTTGGAATACCTAAACTTTATCAAAGTTTTGGCAGGGGGTGGGGGGAAGGAAGGGAAGGGAGATTTAGGAGTTTAAAGTAGCCAGATTTTTTTGGTGCTGTTACCTATTGATTCCATTATATTAGTATTTTTGTCTATAGAAAATTGCAACTAGCTATAAAACATGTACCTTCTAATATATCAGATATTTCAAGCATTTACTTGCATAATTCTCTCCTCCAAAGGATTACTTTTTTAAATCATGACATCAGAGCATGTGTTTTTGTTGGGTTTTTTACCTGATCGAAAATTCAGTGTCATTTTCGTAGAGTATCTTTTCCGTGCTATAATTGAATGTTGACTCCTTGTGTTGCTCCAGGAAGTGGCAAAAGGAACGTTTGAAGGACAAACAACATCAAACAGCTGAGGAACTTTCTGAAGAGAGTGACGTTGAATTTGAAGAGGGTTTCAAAGTACCAGGATTTCTCTTCAAAAAGCTTTTTAAGTATGTATTGTGTACATTATTTTTGTATTATGTTGCTGTATGCTGTTAATAATATTAGTAGTAATAGTCATGGTGAATTTCAGATGCCCTTTTCTGTAACTTTTACTTCAGTGAATGATGCCTCAACTTTTACTTCAATTGTTTCAGTAGGATTCTTTCTTTAAAAAAGATTTCAGGATCAAATTTCAATGAAATTAACTTACTGTAAGCACAAAATGCGATTACATGAAAATACAGATGATAACAGGCTGATGTGAATATTGTAAAGTGTATTAGCTAAATTATGAATTGAGAAGCTCTCCTTGTCTGTTTTTATAAATGCTTTGTTTTGTTGATACATGCTTGCTCCTAATTCAGGTGTGGAGTGGTAGAATAACTTTACTTTGAAACAAGATGTTGGCAAGATGTGATAAAAGAAAACAAGAAATACTGTGTTTCTCTGATTGGGTGGAATGAAATTTTCTGCCAGTAAAAAATATGGACAACTTTAAGTAACTACTCAAAGTATTTTCAAAGTAACTACTTGTCATTCGTATGAACATTTTGCCAGGTAAAATTTTAAAATACAGAGAGTGGTGAATTCTTAATTCCTCTGGTAGATGGAAAACACTCTACAACTCATTCTTGAGTTACTTAATGCTTAATTACAGATTTGGGAATAACTGTTTACTGTTGCAGTTTTTAAAAACATAGTGCCCAGTGATGCTTTCAAGTTCATCTCAAAAAAATAATGACAAACGACAGCACACACAAGCTAGCAGCTGACCAGTTAACCTTATCCATAATCTCTCCCTTAAATTTCATGCATAATGGGCTTGAATTCAATTCTGTTGGCAACATCTCACACAGCAGGAAAAACATCTTCTCTTTCAAAAGCAAACTTAAAATCTTTCTCTAGTAGAAAGCCCTGGTTTATAATGGGTGTGTGTGGTATCCCTTCCAAGAGAACCACTTAGTCTTGACCTCAAAGAAATTATTACTGTTGTCCTGTAGTCCTCAGAAGGGAAGCACTAGCTCTGAAATGGGATTGAATTAATGACTTGGTTTCTGGGAGCATACAGAGCCAATATGTGGTCTCCAGCTGTTTATGTGAAGGTACTGCACAAGTGTTCATCTCGAGGATGGATGTGTGGTCTGAGCAACCCGAAAGGAAACGAAATAGAGTAGTCACTAAAAATTAATCTTGAAGATGCAAGCCTCACTAATGAAGGGTATCCCTGCAACCATGAGTCAGTTGGCAAAACTTAAGTGGTTAGAAAGATCAATTGAGTTGAATGATTTGTCTGACTTGTAACTTAAATGCTGAAATCTCCAATGCAGGAAAGCCTGTAGTCAATAGGCATTAAACTGTTGAGTTCTGAGCAAGTTTAGTACGAAACATGGAAGTATATTGACCCATGGACACGTATAGCATGTACTTTAAGTGATCTTCCTGCATAGTTAAAGTCCAAAGAAGTTAGCTCATACCAAAAATAGGAGACCCCCAGGTCTGTTCTTTGGTGAACCTGTTAAAGTGGACAATCTGTTTCTTCTCTGAACACTTGTCTGCTTTGATGAACGTTGAGCAGGAATAGCACTGATGCTGCTGTGGATCAAAACCAAGCAGACCTGCAAACAGTGGCTTATCCTGCCTGCACTAAGCCTCAGAGAATATTCTCTATATGAAAAAGAAAACAAACTTCATCATTATTTGCTTCCAGTGTGTGATTTCCCTGATAAATCTGAAACACAATTTTGCCTCTGCAACAATGCAGAGCTCTGGTAGCTACTGTGGTGAATTTTGAGGGATGCATCACAGCATGATTGCTCATGTGAAATACAGTCCAATATAACTGGTTTGGAAGAACAGCAGCACTTTTATTTACTTCCAGAATATTTTTGGAATTAAAAAAAATTTGTGCAATAAAAGTGTAAGGTTGAAAAGAATTAATTATCTTTCCATATAACCACAAAAAATAGAGGGGGATGTGTTCCTTTAACTTTTGCATAGTTGCAATTATTACATGTTTATATGATTATACAGAGAAAGCACCTGCATCTTTCATGTTTTTATATAACCATGGACCAGAATTTTTCACCAGCTTAATTATCTACTGTGAAACTTTTTCAGGAGAAGGAAGGAGAGGGAGAAATATGCTTATAATTTCATCTAATTTTAAAGCTCTATATGTAATCCTAAAAACTAATACGAATTTATATTAGGAAGTTAATGAATGGTTGTCTTCTGAAGAGACATGCTAAACATTAGTCTGGGGGAGCAGCTTCTGACTGGAATTAGGGTTATCTTCAATTCTTTAATGTTTGTCAGAAAACATTTTGTCTTCATAAAATGTAGTAATGATAGCATCTTAATCCAATTATAGCTAATCCTGCAAGCCATTTCATAGTTGTTTTATAGATTGCTGCATTTTAAGGTGAATTAATTTCTAATAAAAGGGTTTCTTAAGGGCTTTGTGGCATAATGCTTTTGAGACACCAGCACATAGTGTGATGTCTGAACCATTAGATGTGTACTTTGATCATCTTTTTTTAACTACTCGAGCCGTTTGTTTGTCTCCATTTAGCATTCTCTAAATCCATACCAAACTCATCACAAATTGATTTTTAATAGTACTTTGTAGACACTAGTGTCGTTAGTCAGTAGTCAGTAGTCCTAAATATTATTTGTTCAAGGATGGAAATGGGATTTCGAAATGCACACAAGAAATCACCTAAAATGAACAACCCCCATTTTAAAAAAAAACATTTTGTTCTTTGCTGTGCTCTGCACTCCAGAAATGCATGCTATCAAGGGAATTATCAGTAACCTTTTTTTGTCTTGTAAGCTACAAGGCACTGAGGTGCTGAAACGTTTCATTTTTTTTTATATTTTTTTAGATGTGGTTTAAAGATACGGTTTTTCATTTATTTCTTTTGTTTTCAATTTAACCCCCGCACATGGTGTAGTATTCGTACTGGGCTCACTATTTCATGTCATTGTAAAAAGGTATGTCCCAAAGTGATTCTCAGTCGAGTATCTTATCTTCACCTTCTTAGCTTGCCATCATAAATCTTGCTTTCTAGTCCACTTCTTTTAAGTGGAATGTGTTTTACATTGTTGCTTGTACAATTTCAGTGAAGGACTGGGAGTAGAAACTGTTCTGACAGTCTCACATAATGCTCTGCTATATCCCATGCACTGCAGTAGTTTCTATTGCTCAGCCTTGGGTTTTTTCTTCATTGAAAGAGACTCGATCTTATTACATAAATTTATGAAAAAAAAAGCATGGTTTGGCAGATGTGATCAGTTTTTGTAGTGGTTGGTACCCATTACAAGTCAACCTTTTCCTTCAGTTCAAGGTATATGTTGCAAATAATATTGTTTACTAGACCCTTGCATGGTGTCTTTTTTGAAAAGGTAATGCTTCATAAGAGTAACTTTCCAAGTTGCTTTTAGCACTTAAAATACATATGAAATAAAATACCCTCTAATTACCATGACTATCAGTTTAATTAGTAATGTTTTAGTGTTGCATAAAGAACAAAAGTCACATGTAATGTCTGAGTGCATCAAAAATGTATGACCTAGTAAATACAGCACTCATGTAAAACACACATCCAGCATGTTACTGTAACTGGTATAAGAACCTTGCCAAATGATTAATTCATGAGTACTTTCTGTTATGATCTGTATTATCAAACATTTGCCATCTTCTTTTTCCTTGTTTTAGGTACCAGCAGACAGGTGTTAGGTGGCTTTGGGAATTGCACTGCCAGCAGGCAGGAGGAATTCTGGGAGATGAGATGGGATTGGGCAAGACCATTCAGATAATTGCCTTCTTGGCAGGTCTGAGCTACAGCAATATGAGGACTCGTGGTTCAAATTACAGGCAAGTGCTTCTCTGCAGACTGTCAGTCTGTGGAGCTCAATTAATATTTCATCAGATGTATTACTGGTGGAGGAGGGTCCTGTGAATTATTAATGACATTTCAATTACAATATTCCTTTAATTCTTTTAGTGGGGGACATCAAAGGAAAAATTTTACGAGACAATGGAGCTGTAGGGCAGGAAAAATTAAACATGTAACACTTTTAATGAATTCCAGGCATTGATGCTTCATTTTGCAGATGAGCCACGCTAGATATTTTGGGTCAATACAGTGTCTAAGGTTACCTTCCACAAATGGATTGTTTACAAACTCAATTACGTTAATATCGATAGTTTACACAATATGGAATTTTAAATTAGATGTAATACCTTTAGTTCCATTTATTAAATTTTACATTAAAATATTTGTTCTGGCAAGCCACCAGGTAAATGTTTTACAGGAAGTAGCAAGCTGATTTGCAATGAAAGTTAGAGTTTCTGATGGGCAGGGAATTATCTATGCCAAAAATTTGTAGTAAGAGTAAAACCAATAACTTACACAGCAGAATTTCCAGTAGTTTTTGGTTTTTTGTTGTTGTTGCTTTTCAAAACATATGCTACTGTGACTGGCCTTTCTTATAAGATGTTTTATGGTTTTTTGTTACTGAACAATGCTTTAAAATTTCTTCTTCATAGGTGAAATTACTGGCAAGACATTTGTTTGTGTCCTCAGATTTACAAATGCGTGCATGAATAGTACTTGATTGTTTTACTTCTGTTGGCCTGTTTACCTGACGTAAATGCTACAAGAAATTTAGCAACTATCATAGTACTGTACTAAACAAAAATAATTACCTTTGTATAGAGGCACATTTAAATTATGTTCAGCTTGTACATGGATTGTAAAATACTGCTTTAAAGAGAAAATATTCCTATTTGTTCTCCAGTTGCTTCCTAGTATAGCCTTAATATAAAAAAACTCCAAGGTTGTTCATCACTCAGGCCAGTTGATTTACTTTAATATGGTTGCATGGTTAAGGATGCTACTTTACAGATTATTTTATATTCCCTACCCCACTTGGGAGACCACTGAGTTGATGGAAATCCTTCAGGGACATCTCTTGACACTGTTAAATAGTGTGAAACTACAGTAAAACTTTGAAAAGGCCAGAATCGATTTGCCCACCTAAGTTGCAGTGTTCTTTGTGCATGGAAGGTAATGTGTTGAATTTCATGTTTTGTCTGGTGCATGTCATGGAGTCCATCATGATAGTAATTCCGTGGGAGGAAACAAGGTGAAGTTTGCTCTGATTTTGCTTGTATGCAGTCATACAGACAGTCTAAACTACTTGATCTTTCCTAGTCAAGTGTTTTCCTCCCCTGGACTGAGAAGGCAGTAAGCCTGGTAACCAGTAGTACTGGTTAGCTTGTTTCTGCTTGAAACAGTGTGATCTTGTAGGCAGGAGACTTTCTGGGCAGCCTTGCTGCAAAGCCAGGACTAGGAGTGGACAAAGTTGTGTTGCCGGCACGAAGTGTCTTCAGCCTAGCTTGGGTCTCATTACCTTGTTGTGTAACAAAAACCTGAGACATCAGATAAGAAACTGACAGAAAGTTTATGCACCGATTATTTACCCATCTGTGGTCTTCAGGATACTGAGACATAAACATAAACAGCTCAATCTCTACTTTGAGTGGCAGAGATTAATTTCCGTGGTGCTTAGGTAAATAAAAATCCATTGCCCCAGAAAACGTGTATTGCTCTTGCTGCCCCATGCTCGTATTTTTGTTAGGGTTTAGTTATTGGTTCAGCTTGAAAACATGATTTTCCAGTCCTTGACAACGTTTGGTTATAAAAACATGTTTTCCTCTGCTAATTTTTTGAGTATTTAAAGATTATAAATATAGTATGAATACAGCTTCCTTTTTCTTGGTAGTAAATTGCAGGAATAGATCTTACATGCAATTCTAATTGCATCCAACTAAATAACAACAAATAAAGGATACTTGTGAATTTGGGCTTTATAAACTAGAAGCAACAGAAGAAAGAAATTTGGATATATTGATCATATATGATATTGACCATAAGCTATTAGTACAATGTGTCTGTGAAAAAAAGGACAGAATACAGTATGACAATATATTTGGAGTAGGAACAGGACAGTATTATCTTGGTACAAGGCACTAGTAAGACTTTAGTTTTGAATGTTTTTAGTGTCACCTTTGTTCAAGGAAAGCAAATATAAATTGAATGGGCAGCAGAGCAAGTCTTGCAGTGCTGCAGTGATTAGGAGAATGAAGGATGCCTCTTAAGTGTGGCAAGCAGAAGTGTATGATTTGTTTAGTTTTGTGAAACAGCTCAGACTGGAAGAAGCTAGATGACTCTTTTATATACCTAAATAAAAGCTCTCAGGAGAATAATAAAATGTTGGCTAGTGGAAAGTGGTTAGAGTCAGACTAGACACAGAAGAGTTTTCACACAGCCAAGTAGAGCGAGAGTGGATTTTCTGAAAATTGATCCAAGAAGGTGTGAACTCTTTGTGTAAGCTGAGGGGGGGATAAAAAAAAATCTGGATAAACCCTGCATATGAGCTTGTGTGATACAGACCAGGGGAATAAACAGAGGTATTTCGTTACTACCCACGAGGAGTGAGAAACTAGTACGTTCTGGGAAAGTTGGCTTTCTTGCTGTAGATGTTTTTAAGAGCAGTACCAGTGGTTATTTGGATTCACAGCATAGCTGAAGCTACTTTTTGCATCTCCAAGTTCTTACTTCCATTTGGATTGCTGGGATTTTTTTAATTAGACCATGTAAGGTTGGGTTATAGTATTTCCTAATAAGCAGCATCCAGGTTGTTGTTCAGCATTTGTATAAGCTTTTAATAAAGAATATTATTTTTTCATGTCAGCAGTTTCTGAAGGCATTAAGGGGCCTGGTTTTTTTTTAAAGCGGGGTGTTGCTGGTGTCTGAGAAATCCTTTATTGCTATCAGTGTGTGATCTTGAATTTATACTGTGAACTTTTGCATTGTTTATTTATTACCACTTGGGTAGGACATAGTCAGAAAGTTATCACAGTGTGTGATAACTGAAGCTATTGCCTTTGTTTGCAAAGTCATTTTGTTGCATTTTTTAAAGAGCAAATATATTTGAAAAAGTAACTGCTAGTAACCACTACTTAATATATTTCTTACGTGATTGCTGATATTTATTTGTGGCAGTAGTATTTTTTATTTGGCTGGTATGCAAGAGATTTTTCCTTTCTTAACTTCAAGAGCAGCTCTGAACTTAATATACAGAAAGACTTTGTTTCAGGCTTCTTTAGTAATTCTCAAAAACAATAATATAATTATGAATAAGAAACTTATGAGACAGTTGGAGCCAAGCTCAGATCTCAACTTCCACGGATGATATAGTCTGCCACTCGTCTTATGTATAAACTATGGTGATGAGAGTACAGTATATTACCAACATGAAACAGAACACCTGTGTGTAAGTCCATTTGTGAGACTCTAGCTACACATTCTGTATAATAGCAGTAATAAAATAATTGCTTGTTAATGATTTCTTTTTGCTTATAGAAACAGCAGTCACTAAAACATGATTTGTAATATCACAGGAGGAAGTTCCCTTATGCCTTATTGTTTGGAGCTTTTCTATTCCTCTTTATCTTGATAGATGCATCCATCAACTGTTAATGGGTAGATTCTTTTAGCAGTACCCTCTTCATCCTCCTTTAAAAAACAGACTTTCAGGAAAACAAATTGCCAATTAATTTCCATAGGTCTCATATTCCACTTCAACTGTTAAGTATGTCATTTTAATATGTGTGTATTTTAATGAGCCACTTAATACATGTTATTTATTTCACATTAAGGGCTTTTTTCCTTGAATACTCTATTTTAGGTACCAGGGATTGGGTCCAACAGTGATTGTTTGTCCAGCTACTGTGTTGCATCAATGGGTAAAAGAATTCCACACTTGGTGGCCTCCGTTTAGAGTTGCTGTGCTCCATGAAACTGGTTCTTATACAAAGAGTAAGGTAATGATTGACCTCCATTTTGTAATTCCAGAGGCTTCTTTTTTTTCTTCCTCTTGTCACTAGCAAAAACAAAATCCCCTGTTGCTTAATGCTTCTGTGTAGGAAGGAGCTTGTGCCTTTTATCTGAATGTCTTAAAAGAACAAGAAGTTCATTGTGTTGTGCAGATTTGGTAGTAAACTGGACTAAAAGGGGGGTGACAAGGAATACATGTATGTTATGGTAAAGACTTGTATTGCCTGAACAAATTAAACATAGTAACAGGTTTCTTGCTTGAGGTTTCCTTGTGCTATAGTCTGTCCTAGGAGTTTATGACAAGACTGCTTGTACACCAGTTAAATGCTTGTAGCACTTGTGAACTCTCTTCTTGCATTTCCGTGCATCACTATGTCATTGATCTGATATTTAATATGTTTTACATGCATGGGCAATTTCTCTGCAGTTGGTTGCTGTCAGTTGATAACACTTAGTCTCATTTTTTTAATGACAGAGTTACTTCGTTAGTTTTCATTGTTTCAAGCAGTGCCCTTTCAGTCTTTCAGTTTTCTGTGTCAGTCTCTTCGTATGTGTGTTCTTTGTCTGTTTCTTAAGTTGGAAAGCCTGACTTGTCTGAAATTTCAAACTTTGGTACCTTGCAGGAACAAAACAAGGAAAACTTAGATTTTTATTTTCCCCTAGCCTTATATTTCAGATGCTTAAATGGATTTTCAGGATTCAGCAAAGCATTTTTTAATTTCTCTTTAAATATTTATCGAATTTCTTGTAATAACATTAAGATTATATGGTGCTTAATTGCACTTGATTAAACGCATTCTGAAGTAATTCATGCAGTTACAGTACATGGCAAAAAAGGAGTAGCACACTCTAATGTGCTAATAGCTTCCTGTTGTTCAATTAACTTGGTGTGTTTTCAAGCCCTAAAAGTCTGTTGACCTCAATAACATAGTCACATGTCTTCCTAAATTAAATCATGTGTGCTTATTTTGGGCTGTTTGTTGATTAATGGACTCGACAGACTGACTCAAATTTTTCATCTGCAGGAATAGTCAGGTTTTCAAGATTTCACCTTCCCATTGTCGTCCTTCAAATGCATATTCAGTGATTTAAAGATATTAGCACTTTCAAGCAGATTTAGAGAACTGAACCTAATGCCTCATCTTCTAAGAGCTGCAACAGTGCTTTAAACAAGTGTCACTGCTAATAAGGTCTTAACATCATGCACATTTTTTTCCCCAGATGCCTCTTAATCAGAGAAGAGCAAGCTAAAGTAAGGAAAAAAACCCAACTTTCCCATTCTAGTTCCCCTTATACCTGCAATAAAAGTTTGCTACTAATAAATTAGCATAAGTAACACTTGTACACTGAAAATATATCATAAAATATAGGACAGGTGATTTACTCCTGCCTAGAATTTATTTTCAATATACATTCTTTCTATGAATACTTCAGTGCTGATCTGATCTGATCTTAGGGTAATTCCATCTGCTGATAATCTGTGGCATTACAGAAAACCACTCTTACATACCTTAGCTTTGTAATACTCATCCAGGGACCATTCTGCACTTATGCTCTGGCATAAGACATAAAAGAATAAATCAGTTAAATAATATAAAAATAGTGATTAGGCTGCATAAATTCTTTGAGATTAATTTTACATAGCCAAAAGCCAACTCCCTGTTTACCTGTGGTCTTCAGTGTTGCACAGGCCTGTTTGGAATTAACTAACAGTTCCAGAATTCACCTGTTCTATTAGTGTATCACAGTTTATCACAACGTAAATGAGAAGATTTTTGAGCTGGACTACTCTGGGAGAGGACTGGGGAACTGAACTTTGTTACCAGCTTTGGAGTGAGAAAGGTCATTTCAGCCTCTGAGGAGGTTACAATTTTCTGAACCAGTGGAAGAACATAAATTGTCCTCCAAACTAACTGGATGTTAGACAGTGAAGATACTAATGGATTTTGAGGACTACTTTATCCTGTAGTGGTTGGCCAGCAGGCTGTGGTAAAACACAGTATGAAGCTTGTTCTCTGCAGGTCTATGAAAGAGTCTCTACAGGTCTATGATAAAGAGGAGCAGGTGATTTCTAAGGAGCAAAGAATAATTGTAAAACTATTGAATGAGAATTTTGGAGAAAAAGAGTTAAGCAATGACAGATGTCCCATAAGCCAAGACAGTATTTCATAGCAGAAACAGACAACAGCTGAAGTTTCACTTGATAAAATTTAAGTTGATATTTTAGGTGAGATGAATGTACATCATTTTTACTATAACATTGTCAGGAATCCTGAAATCTTAGCAAATACTATGCCTTTCAGCATTGATGAAATAAATGCTTTTATGAATAAGCATTTTCTGGTGTACCTTCTAAGACACACAAGCATTGATGCAAGAGCCTGTCTCCCAGTTCTTCAGAGTTGCCCACAGAAGTATTTCACTTGACAGTGAAGAGTGGGGAAGACATCTGTTCTGATTGTTTCATCATAAATTGATTCTAGGCAATACTTCCCACACCTGTTCAGTTAGTGACACTTCTTTATTTTTACAAATGGACTTTGAACAATGTGGTAATTGAAAAGCTCACTGATTTTTACCTTTTTACCAGTCCATTTTGGTTTTCTTTGCAAGCAGTTATAGGATTTTCACAATAATGGTATGAACTACCAGCCTGAATTGTTAGCACCAGATTGGCTGCAAATCTTGTCAGCCCATTTCAGCTTAGTCATGTAGATATCTTGCTGCTGTAATATTTGTGTAGTTTTTAGCATATGTGAAGCTTCAAAAGAGAGACTGTGTTATTCCTTTTCTAAAATAACAATGGTAGCAAATTCTGACAGTAAAGGAGGGAAGTGTAAATTTGCAGTTTCACCCCTTGGACTATGACTAATTTAGAGGCCTTCAGCTATCTACAAGTGAAGGAAGATTGGTATTTTAGATGATGAAAGGAAGACGCAGTAGCAAGTTGGAGGGGTTTCCAAGACTTTTGAGCTTGTTTTAAGTCATTCAGATGAAATGTAAGACTTGCTCTTTTTTTTATTATTATGATTATTTTTGATTACAGAAGATTATTTAGCTCTTCTATGATGATAAATGTGCTTAAGTCGGAGCAGTAGATGGAAGCAGGTTTAAGTGAGTCTTCCCCTGTGAAGTAAGCTTTCAGTTTGAACAAGGTATAGCATTTGTGGCTAAATGTCTGCTGCGGGGCTGTCTTACGCTATTAAGCTCCTACTATGGTTTACACTCAAATCTGGTCTGTAAACATTGAGTGCTCTGCGACCTCTAAGCATGAGAGAAAACAAAGAAGTAAATCTAATGTAGTGCATCACTAGTGCTGTTTTATTTATGGTATAGAAGGGAAGGCAAGGAGAAAAAACTTTGATAGTGTTGGAAAAAAAGCCTTCTTTGCTTCTGACAGGCAAAGAGCTTGTCCTGTTGTTTTAAAACTTCTGTTGGCACATGAGCATTTGTAAATCGTAGAATGTAAGAGGCAACATGAACTTTGGTTATCTTGTTTAACATATCATGTATGGAAGGAGGCTGTACTTTTTAAGTTCAAGGCTGAACTTTTAATTTCTTAATCTTTAGAACAGGTATCACTGAGGTTAACAATTCTTTCTGATGTTAGTCACATACCATTTGTAAATCTGTAATTTTGCATTCCCTTATTCTGGTCAAATGCAGGACACATAATTCAGCCCTAAAAAGTAGTTGTCATTTCACGATGCTTGCAGCTATGAAACCATCTACTGTAAGATGACTTTACACATGGAAAATTTTAGACTTTCTAGCCTCACAGTATAGTACATAATCTACATGTGAAGAAAATAAATTTCAGAGGTTACAGTTATTGACATGATTGCATATGGAACCTGTATTTTAGCCAAAGGTTCTATTTCTGAGTTAAGGACCAAACTCAGATAAAATAAGTGTTGTACTCCAAAAAGTAGCATTCTTCTTAAATATGTACAAAGTGCTTTAGCTCTCTTTATTGCAGCTTTTACATTATTAAACATTATAATGTGTGCTTTTGAAGCCTCTTCATGGTGCCATTTAGATTTTTTTGTTGGGGCAGGGAAATAATAAAGAGGTTTTATATGTTGAATTTATGGATCCCCAGGCCTAATGGTTGGTTATGAGATAGTGATAAGCCTGCTGAAGACTGCACTTTTGATTCACAAATGATACATGGTTGTATAAGTGACTAGATACTATTTCTTACTTCATGCTTGCTGCAAAGGTATCTGAATATTTAGTGAATTTTGTAGTTATCACTAGTCTATTTCTTTAAGTTCAGTCTTAACGTACACATTTCTGTCTAAGAAAATTACCATTTTTAATACATAATATATAAGAGTTCAGAATTCAGGTCCTCTTTAATATTTTTTAAAAGACTACTTTATACAAAAAAAAAAAAAAAAGATAAACCTTATTTCTGTAAGCATCAGTCTAAAAAATGGTCCTGTTTTTGTACCTTCAGAAACAAATTTATAGGTACAGTGAGGTGCAAACAGGAAAAAAACATATGCTTGGAGGTATGTCCTTAGAATAAGTCATAAACATTTTAGCCTTAAGAAATGGTGCTTGCCAGAAATCATCCAGTCTTCGTACATCTCGTGTGCTCCAGTGAAGACAAGGCAACACCATCAACTTATCACCCAGGGTTGGGAGAAAATGCTGTCCCTGAATTGTAAAGGCCTGAAGTACTGTGCTGAACAAAAATGCACGTTCATAATTACTCAATTTACTCACATGTTCCTCCATTCATTAGCATCAGATAAAGGCCGGAGTGCAGAATTTCAAAATTAGGCAACTGCAGCTTATCTATCTGTGCCAATCTTTTGGCATTACTAGGATTTGTCTGTCTCAAGCAGAGTTTTTTAAATTCAGTTTACCAGTGCATGACCTGAAATATTTCAATGAAGTGTATTTCCAGAGAAAAAATAAAATTGTTAGATGTGCCTTAATCTAATGAAACAAGAACTCTGGACTAAAGAATACAGTGTAAAATAGCATAAATTATGAAATTCCACACCCTCAAGAGTTTGTATCCAATATTAGATCTGTTACCATGCTTTAAAATATTTTAAATTATTCCGAGAACTGCACCTAAAGTGAAGGCAACCTTGAAAAAGTACCCAGTGCTGTAAAATGAGACTAAGTAAGTGTTGTAATGTGAGTTGATAAAATTGTGTTGTTGTATTTCTTCATTGTCAGCACAAATCCTTGTTTATTAAAAATTTAGCTTGAAGGAAACTTTAATTAATTACAGGTTCAGTAAATCCTGACTAGGATTCTGCTGTGGTGTGTTTACAGTGAATGGCCTTCATGTGCCTGTGTTCCACTTCTGTTCTCTCTGCTACCTGACAGCGTGATTTATGGCTGTTGTTTTCTACCAGTCCACTGTTTGCCCTCTAGGAGGGATTGGTCTCTTGAGCCTCCATAATAACAGCAGCACTTTCACAAAACATCTTTTAATGACAAGAGTGTAGCATTCTGTAAGTCAGGCTAATTGCAGACATACCCTATTAATTGCAAAAATTAGGAGAGGTTACATATTTTACAAGCTTTTAATTTTAAATCACCCGAGATGATTTGTCTTAAGTGTTAGGGTAGAGATGTCTACAATATTCTATGATAGACCATTGCTGAGACTCGAGAAAAGTTGCAGACTATAGATAATGTACCAGGTAAAATTAAGCTTTGGATGTCCACACCTGCAGAGAAATCCTACTCTGTAATACAAATTATTCTAAAGATTATGTATTCTCTTGAGAACTGTGATGTCAGCATTAAATAATGTGTTGTGCTTTTATCAGGATATGATAATCAGAAAGCAAATATTCTTGAACAGTTAAACTAAAAGAGGTTTTTGAATCTTGGGGTGTGTGTGAGAAAGTAATTTTACAGTAAAAGATCATGGATATTGACACCATCTGAGTTTTTGACATGGGTTTTTCCCTTTGGTTTTTCAGTTGTTTTTGTGGGTTGCTTTTTTCTTAAAGGCACTTCTAGTAATAAGGGGTTTGTCTTTCCTTTAGCAAATTTGGTGATGGTTGTTTCTTCTGTTTTTCCCATCTCATTATCTGCTGTTTAAGTCTTATAGATTTATACGTGGAGGATAAATGCAATAAAGATGAGTCCTGAACACTGTCAAAAAGTGATACAGATTGTCCCTGCCCTACATAACTTGCAGCTATAAAGGCTAGTAAAATCTTGGGGAAAGGTTAAAGTTAACAAGAGAAGCACAAAATTTGAAGACTGATAGCAACTATATTAATCCTATTAATAAGAAGAGTTAGACAGAATTTAGGATTAAACAAACAGATTTTTGTATTTGTTTTTCAGTATTTCACTTGTTTAATTTTCCTCTAACATTCTTGATGTTGCTTGCAGTACACAAAGCTGGGTTTGTGAAGTGAATATAGGAGAACTTGAAGAAACCAGTTTCCTTAATCAAATCCTATGTTTATTTTTTCAGACATTGCCTTTAAAAATTAGAAATAAAAACTACTCTTTCCTTCTGACCGGGCTTTTGGTCAAATTCTGATTCGCTATAGCTCAGTATTCAAGTGCTTCATTCTTTGGCAGATGAGCTAAGAATCATATAATCAAAATCTTACCCATATTTATTGTCTTTGCAAAGTAAATTATAGATCTGCTTTTATAAAACTTTTTATATGTACCTTGGATAGCAAATCTCTGTGCATGTAGTTCAGTAGGTCTGAGAATTCTCTCACTGATGTGCACCTTTTGCTTTTAGGTGAAACTAATTCATGAAATTGCTTCATGCCATGGAATTTTAATTACGTCTTACTCGTATATTCGACTGATGCAGGACAACATCCACACGTATGATTGGCATTATGTCATTCTCGATGAGGGTCACAAAATCCGAAATCCAAATGCTGCAGTCACACTTGCATGCAAGCAGGTACTTTATAAAAAATAAATTTTCAGTGCTCTGGAGGGAGGTTCCAGTATCTAACAGCCGATCATAAAAATATATGTTTGATCATTAATAAAGAATAAAAGCATAAATCACAATGGTCTGTATTTGACTATTTAACTTACTTAACATTTTTAATGAATTTACATGGGTAAATTTACAGAAGTATGGTAGAGGAAAAAAAGTTAGAAATTTTAAATTGCACAGTAATTTACCAGTAGGGATAAATGTCAGATTGCTGGTGTGAATTTTCTACTGACAGTATATGAACAGTGTATTGCAGAAACCTAGATTTTTTATGAGTGTGAGACCACATATTTTGACATGAGAATTTATTGATGGTGAAATTGAATATCCTCTGAGGCAGGAGGCAGAATACACCATGAACCATGAAAATAACTTTCTTTTGGTTTTGTGGTTTTTGTTAATAGTTCCGCACACCCCATCGAATCATCTTGTCTGGCTCCCCTATGCAAAATAACCTAAAGGAGCTCTGGTCCCTCTTTGACTTTATATTCCCAGGAAAATTGGGAACACTACCTGTGTTCATGGAGCAGTTTTCTGTCCCGATAACCATGGGAGGATACTGCAATGCCTCTCCTGTCCAGGTAAATGCATCCAAAATAGCATTTTGCTTGATGGAAACTGTTCCAACTGTTACTGATGTTTCTAAACTGGCTTCTGAATGTACTTAATGCTGTATGTTCTAGACAATAACCCAAAAAAGAGTTGTGTGTGTGTTTTACTGCTGGTTGTGTAAAAAAACCATTCAACTGAGACCATTTCATTTATACAGGAGTGCAGCTTATAAGCAAGGTTTTCTTGCCAAAAGCCCTAAAGTTTAAGTCATTAGAAGTATTCTTTGATATGAAGTAAAGATAATGAAATTGGGGGTGGGAGGTTACTGATCTTGCATTTTTAATGTATTTAAATAGAACTTTCCTGAATGCTATCAAGCTTTGGCAAATTATGCAGTAAGAGGAATCCTTAAATCCAAACTGAAAACAGTTTTTATTTTAAAAAGCTAAATTAGGTGTTGGAAGTCTGGAAGTAGATAAACTAATTTTGAAAGCAAAAAATTATCTGAGAAATCATTTTGAATAAGCGTCTATTAATCTTTGTAGTTGTGGTTCTCGGTATTGATGGCAGGCTGTTGCACTGATGTCTAATTAGATGGCAAATAAATTGTCTGCATCATAATCTGCAGACCAAGTTTCATATAAATGCTAATAAACTAGTATCCTTTTAACTACTGTTTGTAATGTTTTGCATTCATTGCTAAAATTTTATTTTCTTTTCAAGTTCAAGTACTTCTCTTGTATAAATATTAGTAATTTACTAAGTTGGCCTTTCAATTGTTTTTTTTTTATATCAATAATTTATTCTATTGTTTGCTTTGCTTCAAGACAAATTAGGGTATTTCTAGCCAATATGTACAGATAGTACCTATCTCACATATCCATTACCCATTATAGAACCATATGCTCCATTTAGGGTTGGAGTGACCTTTAGTTTCTGTGATCGTGGGGATTTTCTTGTAGCGATTTTTTTTAAAGTCTCAAGTGAGCACTAATCTTCACTTGCTGTCTGGTAATCACCATTGCTGTAGGGTTCTTTTTTGATCTTCAGTATATGTATTAGCTACTTTTCCATGAGGATTTTAGTTTTGTACAGATTTATACTCACTTCTTTCTTTAGTTTCTAAATTAGTTATCTTACTTTTGGTCTCTTTTAAAGACAAATCTGGGGTATCTGAGAAAGCCTTACTCAATTTCATTGTTGCTAACATGAATTTTATTGCAGCTCATTTTGTGTTAAACATGTAACTATAGATCCATGTAAAATAAGCCATCTAATTTTATTAGGATTTTCCTATTGCTAATTATGTAATTTTGTGAGTTGCTAAAATTAATATCAAGAATCAAAATACAACTTGCGCCTTCTCTTGCTGTTTTCAGGTAAAAACTGCATACAAATGTGCCTGTGTGTTACGGGACACCATAAACCCCTACTTGCTGCGAAGAATGAAGGCTGATGTAAAAATGAGCCTTTCGCTTCCAGATAAAAATGAACAGGTTTGCTTAGTTTCACTACTAGATCTGAATTCTCTCCCTCCCCAAAACTCAGTCCTTCATGAACATTTGGAAATAATTTGTGCTAGTAGCAGATAAAATGCTGGTTTAACTAAAGATAAGGTGCAGAGCTTTCAAGTTTCATGTTCTTTCACCAGTGTTCTGAGTATGAAATGATCGCTGCCTTGCAGGGTTTGTATGAGTTCGCTTACCTAAAAAGCAAAGGATAGATGGAGTATAGTTAGGGCTGCTTAATACTGTCCCTTAGATCTCAAGTGCATATGAGTTCTCTGTCTGTTTCCTTTATTAAAGCAGGAAACAATTCAGCATTAATTAATTTGGGCAGCAAATAATAGAGAAATACTTGGTGGCAGTTGTTCATATTGCAAGCTAGCTGGCCTATGCATTCTAATAAATTTCTAAAATGTTAGCCTTTGGTGTAAAACTTGTTTGCTTTATTACAAGGTGGTATGTTTCTTTAGGAAACATTTTCATTCAAAGTAGAGGAGTTTGAAAGTATTAGTTAAATGAAATTGCTACAAATACGCAGTTGTAGTAATTATTAGCTTCTTCTTCAGGTTTCAGTGCTTTAGGCTTTTATGTTCTGTCCTCAGTCCTTTCCTGTCTTTTCCTTCTAAAAGAGAAGTAGACATGTTAGTCTTTGTAAGACGGTGCTGAAAGGTACATAATAAAGGAGTAGGCCATACTGGGTATATGCAGTCTAATGATCTTTTTTAACCAATTTTTAAATTTCTATATACTTTAAAGAGTCTGGGCTACTTAATCTAAAGAATGTGATCATAGTTTAAACAAATTTGATTTTTGTTCTTGTCAGTTATAGGGCACTACGTCAATTTGAGCATCATGTTGGGTGCCTTGCAGGATGCAAGGAAGTGGTTTTGTACCATTTTAGCCTGTCAGACCACCTGAGAAATCATATTTCATGCTCAAGGTCTAAAGACAGGACAGATCAGGTCTGCTAAACTTCTAAGAATTTGCAAGTTGTAAGGGACGTGACAGACACACAATGCAAAGAGTTTACTATAAACACAGCTATGAGAGAATGCTAATGTTGCACAGTTGCCTCATTAAAACTAGAGAATGACAGCACTTCCAAAACTAAAGCAATTTAAGGGGAAAACGTAACTACTGTGAAAGAGCACATAAAACCTCATGCAACTCATCTTAATGATCATGTTCATTCTCTAACTTTTTATTTCTAATGATTTCTATACAGTATTTTTTAACTTAGTATTTCAGTATGTCAGACATCTGTGAAGTTTCATTGTAGCACATGCTAAAATTTTTTAATTCACACAGGTTGGGCTTGAGTGGTTGGTTTGTTTTGTAGGTCCTCTTTTGCCGTTTGACAGAGGAGCAGCGTCAAATCTATCAAAATTACATCAACTCTAAAGAAGTTTACCAGATTCTCAATGGAGACATGCAGGTGGGCATTGATCAAGGGTAATGACAGGTAGGGTTTGATAGGTAAAATCATGGACTGGTCTTTGCATTCTTCTAGCTGGATTCTGAGCAGAAAGGGAAGCAAACACACTGGTCTCTGTTCAGCTTTTGTAGTTGTCTACTTTTTTTTTCTCAGAAATGTTAGATGAAATATATTTGGCTTAGTGATCCGTGTGTAGTGACCTGACCAGGTAAAAATAGAAATGGAATGAGCTTCACAATATGTTTGTGATCTTGGGAACAAATTATGGATTGTTGGATGACCTACTGTAGGTAACTGTATGCATGCTTATAATTAATTGCAGAAGTGAAGCAAAGGAAAAGCATAGTTAGTCCTGAGAGTACGGTTCAGGTGTGATAACTTTGTGATGCAACAATTGATGATTTCACAGTATTAACAGAAAGCAGGACACGATAATTTCAAGAAACAAACTGGTGGAATTTTTCCTTTTGATTAAGAAAAATTTGACCTTACAGCTGGGGAGGGACTGGTTTTACTAATGTGGAAGTTGTTGCAGAATTCTCTTAACATTGTCACCAGAATAGGCTCACAAGTACCTAAAATTTCAATCACTTTCTCTTGTACTGATTTTTCCTAAAACTTTCCCTGAAACAAGTATTAGCATCAAAGCACTATTAAAAACAAACATTGATGGTGAGTGGATAATCTGTTGCTGTTTATTTTTCTTGTCCACAAACCGTATAGATACAAGTATTTGTCATGAAAATAAAAGTATTTTCCTTGACTTCTTCAGATTCTTTTAGGACTATCAACTTTGAGAAAGATTTGCAACCACCCTGACTTCGTTGCAGATAGTCCCAGAATTTTGAAGAGCATGCCAGATGCTGAAGCCGAGGATCCAAATCAGTTTGGATATTGGAAACGTTCTGGAAAAATGATAGTGGTAGAATCCTTGCTGAAAATATGGCACAAGCAAGGTCACAGAGTGTTGTTTTTTACTCAGTCAAGACAGGTAAGATGAGCTAATTGTTTTTAGTTTAAGCTATTACTATTGCTAAAATGTATGTGTGAGTTCCAAAAAGACTTGTAATTAGAACCACCTTTTGTAGAGTCTTTCTCATAAAATTACTATCTTATTGAAAAAGTTACTGAAATGACTAATGTCTTTGGAAGAATCAGAGACCAGTTCCCAAACTCAGTAAGCTTCACTGCAATGGCACAGCATTGTGGCAGTGGCCTGGTTTCAATATACTGGGTCAAAGCTTCTATCAGTTGTACCCTTATCCCAGGAGGCCATCCCTGCTGTGTGGTTTCAGGATACAGCTGGTGGTCAGTTTGCCTGCTCTGTGTAGTGCCTGTGCATGTCTGATCCTCAGAATCAGTCACTTCAGGACCTTAGCACAGACAGGGACCTTTGTTTGTTTTCCCTGTGTACTCACAGTTTTGTCTTCCTTCTGTAGATTTCCTTGGGATGCTGCACCCCAGTCTGTTTAATTGTCTTGGGGCTATGGTCCTGGACTTTCCAAACCCAGCAATATTCCACTGCATTCAGTTGTAAAATAATTTTTTTCCACATTTACATGAGTTGGTTTTCTGTCATTTAAGAAAGTTTTTTAAGTTTTTCATTGTTATTGTTTGTTTAATTGACACTGCTGTTAGTACCAGAAATTCTTACAGGTTGATCACACAGTTGCTCAGTCTTCACATCTGGATTTCATTAAATGTTTTCTATCACCGTAGATGATGCAAATACTTGAAGTCTTTGTGAGATACAGAAACTATTCCTACCTCAGGATGGATGGCACCACAGCAGTAGCTTCCAGACAGCCTCTTGTAACCAAATACAATGAGGTGAGATGTCCCATCCCACACATGACTACATATTAATGAGTATGATTGAGTTCTTCCATTCCTTTTTGTTCTGTTTTTAAATATACTGCTTCAGGTTGGAAACACAAAACTAGGGAGTTCAGTGAAATGAAACTCGTCTTTGTGAGAGAGGGTGAAATAGTCGTCTCTTCTTTCACACTTAAGTTGGGTTTTCTGCTAAGGAAAGAAACACATTTGAGAAGGAGCAAAAGCAATTTTATTGGATAACAGTAAATGAAATTTAGATCAGACTACTTTTATTTGTCAAAAGAGATAGTGGATAAACAAGGAAATGTATTCTTTCTCTTGACTACCTTTGCAAATAATGCCAATAAAATAATCCAGGAAATAATTTTTTTTTTATAATGTTACATTTTTATAGTTCTTGCTTTAGTAAATTCTCTCTTGTTTTACAGGACAAATCTATATTTCTTTTTCTTCTAACAACTCGTGTTGGTGGCATTGGAGTTAACTTGGTTGGTGCTGACCGGGTTATTATTTATGATCCTGACTGGAATCCCAGTGTAGACACACAGGTGAGTTTGGTTTATTACATTCCATTTACCAGCTAAGTTGAAATAAAACTGAAGATGAAATGACATTTATCTCCTCAAATACCGTTAAAGCACTATGTTGCTCTTTCCTAAGTTGCTGTTCCCAGCAATGGTTACTTAGGGTGCAGCTCCACATTATGATTACTCCCGCAGCAAAGCCAATTTAAGTGATTCCCACCACATCCCCTTTATGCTGTTATACCTTACCACTGTTCAGTATTGTTGATTCAGGTAGTCAGTTACAATGCAGTCAAAAAAATAGTTCAAGTGGCCTGTGTTTCTAAAATAAATAAACCAGATGTTTCTGAAGGGAGAGTACAGTTGTGCAAGCTCTTGACTTGGTGGTGACAAGGCAGGGTGAGAAAAGGAGAACAGATGCTGCTCAAATTGGCTTTCTCTGTAGATAATGATATGTAGCTGTGACCTTACAGAGCTGCTCTAAGCTTTTAGATGTTGTTCACTATCTCATGGTGTGATAAGACTCTGATTTATCAAATCACGTAGCAGTTACATGGTGCTTACAAGTCTGAGAGGAAAAAGCTTTCTTATAGAAATCCTATGTAGCTCTGAGATCTGCAAGTGTCTGACTTAGAGTGCTCTGTATTAGTGGTTGGTTCAAGATGTTTGTAAGAAAGATTTCAGTTAAGTTAAAGAAAAAAAGTTCAAAGGAAAGGTGTATATTAAAGCTCTCTTGTGAAATTTGCTTCTGGAATAAGTCTATATAACATACATACTCTAGATAAAAGTTCTAATTTTAACGTAATCTATTTATTGATAATTTTTGCATTGATTTCTTGTACAAATGGAGACTTTCTAAACCTTTTTCCTATCCTGCTGAGTTAGTTATCCTATGCTCTAGAAATACCACTTCTTAAAGTATGGGTTAAATGTCCAAACTAAGTTTGAAACAGTGTTATCGTTAGCTCTCTGTCAGACACGTTTGAGAGCCTCATGTCTGGTAACCAAACCTTTTGTGTTCCAGGCTCGGGAACGTGCTTGGAGAATAGGCCAAAAGAAAGAGGTGACTGTGTACAGGCTTCTCACTGCAGGTACTATTGAGGAGAAGATATACCACAGGTGAGTCAGAATGATTTCTTGGGTGCAGCTGTAAGCTCAGGAAAATGTTTGTAGCAAATCCAAGGTGGTGTAACAGTGACCTGTGCATGTGCACTCATTGCTTGTAATCCCCAGCCTTGGTCATGATGGGCACATCATGGAAAACTTTAGAAGTTTCTTCTGAGAAATGGAGAACTTTTTTCTCATTCTAGACTCCCAGCTCTGCTGCTGCAGCTCTAGCTGCAGGACCCATGTGCTAAATGCACCTTATCAGTCTGTTCCAGCAGCTGTGTCCAGCACATCCAGAATTCACTGTAAAAGAGGCATAGACAGAAAAGAGTGAGCACCTTATTCAGAACATGAGACTCAACAAGTCTGAAATGCAAATTCAAGTCATCAAGTTCTTTATATTCTCCTTGGGATATATCAAGATGTATGTGGTACATACATCTATTTACTGCTGTGCAAACCCAATTTGATTTTATTCCCAATTCATTCCAAAGTGAAAGAATTAAATCCCAATAACTACCAGTCATATTCATGTTATTTATTCCAAAATACAGCTAAAGCCATTAAAGTGCTTGTATTTCAAAATCAGTGAAATCTTTTTGGTTTGCTTTCCCATTCAGCTTTCTCAGTAGTTAGCATCACTCACATGAATTCCAAATGAATGTACATGGGAATCCTCTGTCTAGACTTTACTCTTCAGAACTGAAATACCCTCTTGGAAAATTCAGATGAGCAAAAAGCTCTAGATAATGAAATGCCCACACTTACTGAATGCCTTTTTTTGTCTGTTTTGCCACATGGACACAAAGCATCCGCTGTTGTTTGGCTTGCATCCCTCTGGCACACTTCTGTTTGAACAACACTGACTGCATCAAGGAATTGGGCTCTTAACAGTCAGGACAGCCATCAGAAATTCATTCCTTTCCAGAACAGTGCAATGGACCTTGAACTTTAAGCAGTTGTCTTTTCTTGCCTGCAAATAAAAACTTCGTTTTTGACCACTGGATTTAAAAATATTTTCCCTGCTTAGTTAGTGTCAGCAGAGCCAAAAGCATGATAAACACTGTTCAAGAGAACTGATTTCCAGTTTTATTTAGGGATGTATTTTTTGTACAGAATAAAAGAGTTTTTGCTCTAGGCAGTGTGTAGTACAAACATGGCACAGAAGCAGTTTTACCAATACTGGAAGACTTCTTGCAGCTTTGTTCTCCTACAGATTTGCTCCTTTTGGTTCTCTGCAGGTGGGCTCTTTTCTTCTCAGCCACAAGTCTGATTTCCCTTTTTGCTGGCTGTCATCCAGTCGTCACCATCAGACTGAGCTACTCTGCTGCTTGTGATTCCTCCAATCAATTGAACCCATAAAATGTCATCATTTTAACAAGCTCTTGTTTTTCTTTCAGGAGTTTTCTGATTGTTTTATTGTAACATATGCAAGCTTTTCAATTTTAATGGACAAAAAAGTTCTAGCTGTGAAGTTATTTATTGCTTAGTTAAGGGATGCCTCATAGGACATCTCAGGATGGTGGTTACCTGTTGTGTTATGGGGTTGTTGCAAAATAATAGATCCCTGTGTTTAACAATTTACTTGGTTGTTTGAAAGTTACTAACTCAAGATGGTCTTTTGGAAACTAACATCGTCTTCCCACTGCTTAATTGTTCTGCAGGGTAATGTTTGTGCTTATAGTTTTCTGTTTAAGTACTGTACTCAGTATTTAAACATAGCTAGACATAGTTTCATGCATAAAGTACTTTTTTTTTCTTTTTTAGACAAATCTTCAAACAGTTTTTAACAAACAGAGTGCTGAAAGACCCCAAGCAGAATCGCTTCTTCAAATCAAATGATCTTTATGAACTATTTACTCTGAACAGCCCAGATGTATCTCAGGGGACAGAAACAAGTGCGATTTTTGCAGGTACATGTCTTTTTTCTATTTGTTTGGAAGAAAAAATGTCTTAAGTGTTTGTTATATTATATTATTATAAGTATATATTATACTTATTTCATTCATCCCTCAGGTACTGGTTCAGATGTTCAAGTCCCAAAGCCACCTGATAATGGCACTTCTAAACATGATCTCCATCTTGCAGAAAGCAGCTCACACAAGAAGATAAAGTCCTTCAATTCCTATTCCACCACATACATGAAAGATTCTTCTCCTAAAGCAATAGAGACAAGTGAGGAAACCAAGGGAAATTTGGAAGCCTCTGACCAAAACAGCTGTGCAAAAGATAATGCACAAGCTGCTACTGGTGTAAATTCGTTCAGTAAAAGCAAGGAGGAATGCTTGGAAGGTGATGACAAATGCATATCCCAGTCAATGCCATGCGATGCAGGGTGTTCAGAGAATGCCAAATGTGTGACTGCTGTGGTGGCTGGTGAAGGACATGGAGCAGCTAATGCAGATGCCACGGCAGATCTTAGCCTTCCTTGTGATGCAGCTGGCTCTTGGGAAAAGCAGGAGGCTAAAACTGAAGATGGGCAATTTGATAATAATCATTCTAAGTGTATCTCAAAAACGAAGCACAGGGTGGATATACTGTCACATGAGAGCCACAAAGATAAGTCTAAGAAGAAACATCACAAAGATGCCAAATTTGAAGGAAAGCGCATTCCTCATCTAGTGAAACAAAAACAGTATAGAAGGGAGAACAGTGAAGAGGAGCAAGACTCAAAGAAAAATGATGACTATGTCTTGCAGAAACTTTTCAAAAAATCAGGTAACAGTTGTTGTTTGGCTGCTGACTAAACAGAGGTAGCTTAAACCTGTGCAAATGAGGGGAAGAGCAGATCTGTTACTACATGTTTGTTTTGTTACTGTAGTGAAACCTTAAAATGTTCATTGTTCAAATGCTCCAGTTATGGATTTGCTAATTACCTTGGCACAAGCTGTTCAGAGAGAGCTGCACTTCTGGATATAGAAGTATATGCAGTGTTTCTCCTGGATATTTCCAGGAGGTAATCAACCTTCATTTACACAAGGGTTTCACTTCTGTCTGTCCTGTCCATAACAATGGAAATGATCAATTTACCCCCATAATTGCCAGGTCTGTTGTGACTAATGACCTCATCAGCACACCAGAAGTGATTTGCTATCAGATTGATTACTTAACTGATAAAGAAGGGGGTTCTATCATTAGAAATTACTGTACTGATGTGCTTAATATAATCACCCTGAAGAAGGAAAAATGCAATTGCAGCATTCACTTAAAAAGTGAGTGATTTTCACATAACTTAAGAGATGTCCTCCTTCACCTTTTGTATCCTCTGGTTTTAGGGGTACACAGTGTTATGAAGCACGATGCCATTATGGACGCCTCCAGTGCAGATCATGTGCTGGAGGAAGCAGAAGCAAGCAGAGTGGCCCAGGATGCCTTGAGAGCCTTAAGACTCTCTCGTCAGCAATGTTTAGGAGCTGCTTCTGGTGTGCCAACCTGGACAGGCACGAGTGGTCTTTCAGGTGCACCATCAGGAATAAAGTGAGTTCAGTTCTCACTCTGCTTTCTCAAAAACAGAGGAGTTACTTAAGATGTTAAAGATTTACATTTTTTGCCTTGGTAATTGCAGTAACATGCATCAAAGTGATGTTCATGTTTTATATTTAATATAGACATGAAAGCATATTACAAGCCTAGGTAGTCCATTCTGAAGTACAAAGAAAGCGTTGTTGTACAGTAGAAGAGAGAGCTTAACAGAGGGCTCTTGAGAACCCTAAAACACAAACCCAGTCTGTCCTTGAAAAAACTATCCTAGTCATTTTGAGAAGGATGTTTTATGGAGTTAATTATTTCATGGGTTTTTAGGAGTCGTTTTGGTCAAAAAAGAAACTCCATGCTGCTTTCTTCACTTTCCACTTGTGCATCACCTGCAAAGAAGCACAAGGTAAGAAACACAAGCTAACGTTTCTGTTTTAATAGCTGGTATATGTGAAGTGTTATGATTTATTCAATAAATTTGACTTACACAGTAGATGTCTCATATGCATTTGTTGTATGATTATGTAAAATTCTAGAATTTTTGGTTACCTATGAATTTGATTTTTTGTTTTGGTGAAATCTGATTAGATACAGCAGTTACAAATTTCACTGTTGTTTGGGTATCTGTCTCAAGACCAGCAATGCTTTTCTTTTGCTTCCTAAGTTCTAAAGTTGAGACCAGAATACATCACCTCTTTATTGTATATTTCAGATGACCAAGTTCTAAGTGGTCATGTTTGTTATTAAAGTCTAAACAAAAGGCAGATTTTGTTTAATGGATTCTGTGGGTCTCAAAATTGAACTTTCCCCATGGTCTGTATGTTTATTTGCAGGATGCAGATACAATAAAGAAGCAAAATGTAAAGAAGTGTAGTTCCCGTGAGCACTTTAATGGAAAATCTGGAGAATCATCATCCAGCGCTCTGGACTCTTCATCTCTATTAGCTCATATGAGGGCAAGAAACCACCTTGTTTTACCACAACAGACAAGGAATGAGGGTGATGAGAATCATCAGCCAGCACCTGCCCCAGTCCAGGGTTCAACAGAATACGATGAACTGCTTGTGGATCTGCGGAACTTCCTGGCCTTCCAGGCCCGCGTGGATGGTGAAGCCAGCACTCGGGAGCTGCTGCAGGAGTTTGAGTCCAAGCTGCCTGCAGAGCACTCCTGTGTCTTTAGAGAGCTGCTCCGCAATATCTGCACCTTCCACAGGAGCCCGAGCGGGGAAGGGGTCTGGAGGCTAAAGCCAGAATTCCGATGACCCTTGACCAGCAAAGGCACCTCTCTGTCCACGTGACCACCATTCTCTGCTCAAAGGAGGAACATTGTTTGACTTCTAAAATTTTGAACTATTTTGTATTCCTGAATTAATTGATGCCTTGAACAGTCAGTGGTGCAGGACTTGTTGCAGGCTTAAAGCTAACTTAATTTCTGATTTACACTATTTATATGAAAATGCCATCTACCTCATAGATGAAACAATACAAAATATCAGCACCTTTTCTTTAAAAGAAATCTTAATATAAATGGGATGAAGAACATATACTGACTTTTTATTATAATAAGAACCATGGATGGTGCCATGGGTTGTAAGACTTTGATTTCTGTGAAATTCCAGAAAACTGCTTCCTTGATTTCCTATTTGTTACTTGAAGGGTTATAGGGCACACAGTGTGCCATCAAAAAAAGAAAAAAAGAAGAGGGCGGGGGGGTAGATAATAGTAGTCAACATGAGAGATTCACTTGTACTGACAAATGCATCACAATAATTTTATGTAACTTTTGTCAGTAGTGAGAATTTTGTTTTAATGTTTAACTAACTTGGGAAATAATTCTACTGCCATGGAGGTTTAATCACAAAAAACGGAAAGCATGGCAGGATATTGAGTTAACTGACAATTGATAATTATGGAAAACTTAATAAATTCCAGAACACCCATTAACACCATAATCAACAATCCAGTTACAGTCCTATACACCACTGGCAAATGCTTGCTACAGTATTTCTTAACACTGACGTGACAGTAGCTGTTATGTTTGTCACAGGTTGTGGACTTATAATTGAAATCTCATTAAATGTTCATGTGTTTCACTGTGATTTATGTCCAAAACTTTCCAGTTACCTCCTAGCACTTAAAATTTTATACCTTAACATAGACTAGGGTGTTAGCTGGTCAGAGGGGGAAGGATGTCACTGCATTTTACTCACCATAATCACTTTTGGGCATAGTTGGAGCATATATAGAAGTTACACGTGATTCGTCTTCTCTAGGTAGGGAAAACTTGAAGCTTCTTGACAGTTGGGAAGTTCTAATTCCAGTTATTTGTAGCAAATACAAGTAGGACGTTGGGTCTGTCTTCAAGGTGCTCGTGTGCTACACAAAGAAATTTTAAGGTGGAAAATGTGGACAGATTCTGAGAAAACCACATTGTTGCAGCAACATTAAATTACTGTATGGCTTAAACTAGGAATAGTTAAATACACCTAATGTCCTTCCTAGCCCTAAGCTATGGAAAGCTGAGCTACTTTTAGCTTTTTTGTTCACTTTGAAATTATCTTGTTTACTTTAAATGGAAGTACAAATATTCAAAGATGAATGGTGAAGCAAGAATACAAACTTACTTTACTTTTGAAAAAAAACCTTTAAGACACTTCCAATGGCTTTTCCTCTTGGTTTTACTCAGTGATAAAGGATCTGTAGAGATTTGCAAGAAGTGGTGCTTCACTGTTTCAGTAACTGGTCAATTGGCAATTCAGGAACTGGAATTGGACAGGGCAGACAATCCAAGAATGTTTGTTTTCCTAATGGCATTTGAAGATGGGACTTTTCCTGACACCTCTTTCTCTGATCCCATTTATATTCACTTACATTCCCTCTTTCAAGAGACAGATAAAACAAGGAACTTGGGCTGTAATTGCTGATGATATGACTTGAAATGGATCAGAAAAAGTAAAAATGAACCAAGTTTGCTGTCTTCTTCAAAGCTATAGGAAATTTGAATTGGTTTGGATGTCATGTCCCCTTGTATCTCTACTTATCCCAGCAACAAACCAGGAATTCAGCAGTCAGCAAAGCTGCTGTTGTCACCTTATCTGTTAGTTTTGGTGTCTTGTTTTATTTCTACTCCCAGTTTTAAAGACATCGTTCCTGTATACTAAGGAGAGTTTGCAGCTTCTCGATCTGTTAATGTAAATAGATTTGCATGTACTTTTTATGAATCCTTCACTTTTATGGACTTATTAAAAAAGGAAAAACGAAAGTGTGGTCTAGAAGTCATTGGGCACTGGGGAGAGTGGGCAGGGAGGCATCTTCTGCAGTATACTGTGCACTGACCAAATGATTCATATTATCTTTAATTATATTTCCATTTTTCATACAATTTCAAATTATGCAACCTAACAACTAACTTTTTTCAGTACCTGCGTTTCTTGAAAACAAATCAGTGAGAGACTGCAAGTCAGAAATACAATTTTAATAGGAAGAGGAAAAAAAATAAATGCAATAGTAGAAAAACCACTGACAGAGTCAGAATACAACCTGACACCCTGTTGTTCAGGGTGTTGGTAGCATTTCGAATGAAGTCCTGTTGGAAGCAGTGATCCTATAGAAGGGTCTGGTCTCGGAAGGGCCAGTGGTGGCTGTGTAGCTCTCGTCCTCTGGGAATCCAGTGGAGAAGGCTGCTTGTAGTGTTCAAAATCTCACCTTATATCCAGGATGGAATGCTTGTCTCCTCCGTCTGGGCAGAGCATCTCACAATGGGATGATGTAATTTTGTCAGTCATGTGGCAAGGCCTTGATGGGCCATTAACAGAAGATAGTCCGGAGGGAGGAGGCAAGGAACACTGCCCACCTGGCTTCAACAGCTCATGTAGATGGTAATGGATACACTGCAACCCAGGACAGTTGAAAATCTTTAAGGACTGAATTAGTATTAATATAATACTCAAAA
Organism: Daphoenositta chrysoptera; assembly: GCA_013397915.1. Lineage (NCBI taxonomy): Eukaryota > Metazoa > Chordata > Aves > Passeriformes > Daphoenositta > Daphoenositta chrysoptera. The sequence goes on from VZRO01005940.1 coordinate 915,043, forward strand.
AATATGTGTAAGTAGTTAATCTCAAAAGCATATGTGATTAAAGGTTTACAGGCTGATTTATAGGTAAAAGTTTTTCTAGAATATAATATAGCTACTATACATTTTAATGTAGAAGAGTTATTTCAGAATAATTCTACTCTTATTCCATAAAGCATTATCTGATTTTTGTTTGTTTAGCTTTACCTGTGTGAATTCCTTTCACATCTTCACAGAATATCTGAAGCAATTCCTGACTAACAATATTGCACAGTCAAACAAATGTATTTTAGCTGTCTCAATTTCCAAGTAGTCAATGCTGTAGTTGGTAGTTGCTACTTCATTTGTGCATGATTCCAAAAATCACTCATGTGGAATGCTGATGTTCTTATATTTTGTTTTCTTACCTCAATAAAAAGGAGATAAAGAAAAATCAAAATACAGATGTTAATTTAGGAATCAAGCTGGGAAAAAAACATTAAATTTTACTAAGGAAAGACATGTCAGCATGGAACAGCAATTATGAAGTTTAAATTAAGAAAAGCATACCACAGGGAACTACTGAAAATTTCTTTCCCGTAAAGATGCTAAAACCTGAGCACCGTGCTACTGTGTGATGTGACCTACCATCCACACAGCTGAGCAGACAAATGCAATTGAATAAAAATCTAGAAAGCTAAACAGCAGAAACTTTGATTGCTCTGTAAGCAGTTGTGGGAACTGTGTGCACTGTTTGGGTAAAATGTGCTGCATCGATACTTTAACAGCAGAAGTTAAAACATCATTAATTGTTCCTTCTGGTTTCAAACCATATTTGTAAAGAGGGGTGGGGGGGGAGGATAAAAAAACCCTCTTGTTTATTAAGATGTTTTCCCTTGTCCCCTCATGCCATCCTCCTTTTATATTATTCCAGGTGCTTACTCTCCTGCATTCACCCTTTTGCTGGAGGTGTGTAGCCAACCAACACATCTCTGGTATAGAACTAAATTTTGACATAAAGAAAAAAGACTCAGCTAAAGGTTGTAGGCCTTTGACTTTTCTGGGCTATAATGACCCAGCACAAAAGAAATATAAGATGCTAAATGGATAGACTGATCAGAAATGGTGATTAAAAATGGTATTTTTAAATGCCTAACTTCTGTCTGTGGCTCAGCCTCTTCTCAAAGGGCTGCACCATGTAGAGCATTGAGTCTGATGTAGATAATAAATGTCATCCTCCCAAATAAAGCTGTAAAGAAGTGGGGTTTTACATCTGCAAGTTTTGGCTTCAGGTAATGGTCACCTATAGACAGTGGCACTCAAGTCATAAGGTTAGCTTTCTTTTGATTCCAAGATTGCTAAACTGGGCCAAGTTTTACTGTCTTCTACTAGTGGCTCTAGTAGGATTCTCTGCCTTTCAAGAAGCTCTAACAGAAGGGACAAACCTGATTGTTTATTATTTTCTTTTTTTCCTATTCTAAAATAATTATATTTTTTAAATGGGTAGATGAATAATTAAACTGGTGGGATAATATCTGACTTGGATTCTTTTTGCATACTGCTGTGATTCATATGTAAAATCCACTAGTTAGAGTTTAAGCAGTTTTCTCTCTTGATGGTAGGAGGTGTTAAGGAACAGTGGAACAGCTGTATCTCAGTGATTCAGCAAGGAAGAATGATGCAATGTTTTTTGTGCTGCTGGTATCTGTGCTTTCTCAAATTATATATAAAGATGGTGAAAAAATTAAAAGCAAAGAGACCCTATAAGAATTTTATCCAAATTTGGCTCATTTCCAATGTATGGGCTAAGAAATTACTGAATTTCTTCCTAATTTTTCCTCATATTTTACATTGAGTAACATAGTCACTGAGATGATTTGAAAGGTGGAGTCATCTACCTACTTTGTCTTTTAGGAGCAGGGGTGTCTGGAATTTCCTGCTATAGATCTCTGGGTAACTTTGGATGCAGCACTCTAATTCCTGCATTGGTTTCTCCCTCTGATGGATACAGTCTTAACAGGGAAGCAATACATCTTTCTGGTCCTTCAAAAATGCTTCAGGAAATGATAGCAGAGTATAAAGAACTCCTGGCTGAAAAAACAGGTAATATGGCATTTTATTGTCTAGATCATTAATTCAGCAACCCTAATTTACACAAAACTATGATGGAAAATTGCTGAGAGTCCAGTTTTTGAAGGGCTTGCATATGGCACATGTCTAGGAGTCAGGATGTGCTGGCAAGTCTGCACTTGGGAGTTTACCTCCTCTGGGAGAGGTATTTATATATTAGATACATGGTAAAAACACTCTCTGCTACTTAGTGTCATTTATAATGTCCATGTTCCAGCATTCAGGCTAAATGCTGAATATACTAAATGCTTACTAACTCAGTGGCTCTCTCCATCTACCCAGCCCTCACGGGATGGCTATTCCAGGCTCTGGGGTGATGTCACCACTCCTACTTCACACAGTATTGCTGATGTGGTACAGTCCTGTGCCTTCAGCTGAGACTTAGAAGATGAAGCTTTCCTTAGTAATTCTTAACTTACTCTGGTGGCTGTGGTTCTGCTGCCTCTGCTACTACTGAAAGTAAAGAGGAGTCTGACATCTTTCACGCAAGGGCCATTCCTCTTTTCTTTTTTAAATGGGCTTAAGCTGCTATGGAAGTAAGTGAAACACTTCGTGTTCTTGCTCCCTGCCTGAAAAACCCAGGGAAGACTGCAGAGCATCATTGTTTCATTCACGGAACAGGAAAGTAATCTTTTCCCCAGAAAGAACAGATCTGTTGTGAGTCACTAAATCAGGAACTACAGAACCGGCACAGAAAACATAGGAAGTGTCAGGCAGCTGTGTTGAGAAGGAAGCAACTTCCAGCCTACTCTGCCCACTGGCTCTTACTGTCCATGCTAATGGGACACAAATGAGAGAAGGGAGGGTGTGTTCTGAGCTGAGCTCTTCCTTTCTCAACGGCAGGGTTGGATGTGCCCTTCAGTCCAAACTTGATAAAGTTCTGAAATGCACAATGAAGGCTCCCAAGTTTGCTCTGCCCACTAGTGATAACATGCAATAACCCTGGTTTTTCAATATCACTATCCTATACTCACCACAATGGCATCAAAAATGATGTGGCAGGCCATATAATAAATACCACCATTCTTACCCATAAGCTATACCCGAAAGCCAGATGATTGTGAACTCTTCAGACCCAACAAGCTGTTTATCCAGTCATTTGAGAGAGAAGGGAAAGCACAGCCAATGCTGAATTCTAGAGAATCCACCTAAAATTTTAAGTTAGCTATCTATCATAGTTCCCTACAGATTCCCAGCTTTTCCTGGGCTCCCAAAGCCATACTGCTCACAACATGTAAGTTGAGAGAACCTATTTTTATTGTACAGAACAGAGAGGTTGAAGCCTTGGACTAATTGCAAACCAGGACTTAGAATCATCAGAGGAGCTATGACCAACTCCTGCATAAGGCTTACATAAGTGGTGAGTCATGCAGTCTTACAAAAGAATGGGGAGAGAGGCTTTCATTATGTTGTTTGCCTATCAAAAATATGAAAATAAAAGAACACAGCACTCAGTGGGTTACATTTGGCTAACTGTAGGCTGGAATTTCTGCAGTTGCACTACGATAGAGGCATTTCGTTGTTTGTGGTCCCAGCTTATATTAAACAGAGAGGGCTTTTTTCATAAATCTTTGCCTCTGGGGCAGAGTTAAGGTTCTTTGGGAGCCCTAGCTATGTGTTCCCAGACATTAATGTCTAGAAGCAGCACCATGAGAGTAAAAATGAAGGTATATGCCTAGGGAGGATACTGGGAGTGAATGAAGAGACCCAAGGGCAGGGTAGGATTTGTGAGGATAAGCATGTGAAGAAGCAGTGGAGTGGAAGCAAAGCTTTTTAGGTTCACTGAGAAACAGTGATGATTTCTCCTACCTTACTAGTCTCTTTCCAAGCTCTCAGGTGGGTAGCTGAATTGATACTGTTTTATCCAGCACTGTTGTTAGGCATGAGCTGAGATACCTGCAGCACTTAGAAGACAACTGGAGAGTTTTGAGGATCAAAATAGGCTGAAGATTTATGTGCAGCAACAGTGCTCTTTACACTGGTCTGATTAACGCATCACTGCTTCTCATTTTTCTCCACTAGTCTTCTGCACTTCACGGGGCAAACTAGATCAGCACACTTGTCTCATGGTGAAAAAAAACCCCACCAAAATATAGCATTAAAAACTCCATTTTTTTTTTTTTTTCCGAATGTGGCTACAATAGCTGAAGGCTGGAATGAGTGACAATAGGAAGGAGTCTGAAGCTGAAGAGCTGCATGGCCAAGTGCCAAGGAACTTCAGCCTTAGAGCTGCAGAAGGTGAGTGCTTCCTTTGTCAGAACTATTTGAACAATCCAGATTAAACTTTTTATTTTTCAAATGGCTAATTTGGAACCGTGTGGAACTGTGGCCTCTTTGTCTCCACCTTACTCTCTTATAGGTCCACCTGCTTGCTCAGTGGAAGTACTCCTGTCTAACATCCTGTGGCTAAGCAGAGGAGCCAGCAGATGTTTTTACCTGCCCCTCAAACTACCTCCCATTGCTTTCCTGCCTGGAAAGAGAACACAGAGCAATGTGGCACAAGCAGAACAGGCACTGCTGCATGAACCATCAGGAAGGTCTGTTTGCTCCTCTGTAACTTGCCACACTGGCTTAAAAAAGACTACTATGAAAAAGGACTACTATGCAGGATCCTTAGGGCTGAGGGGAGTTCGTTTGGGTTGTTTTCCGGTTTTGTATTTTTTGGGGGGCGGGGGGTGTGGAATCCCCTTCATCAACCAATGGGTGGAAAAAGAGGCAAATTACTGAAAGCTGGTTGACTCTGGGAAATAGTTACGCCTTAAAATAGCTCTTCAGAATGTGTATTCCTGCCCCTATCCCTGAATACTTCGAAGCCTGGCTGTTCTTGCTGCACTGCACTAGCAGAACCTCGGGCTCTGTCCCTCGAGCCTCTTCCCTCTGAGCAGCTCTAGGGCCGGATTTTGAGCCTGGGGAACTTCGGACTCCGTCCTGCAGCTCGGCCGAGCCCCCCGGCACCGGGGGGGCTTCCGCAGGTTCTGACACCGGAGCGTACCGGGGATCCTGGGCATTCCTGCGGCTGTCAGACGGGACCGTACCGGGGATCCCGGGCATTCCTGCGGCTGGCAGACGGGAGCGCACCGGGGGACC
>VZRO01005940.1:920889-934913 GCA_013397915.1 Daphoenositta chrysoptera
GAGCCCGCGGGGAGCCCCCGCCGGGCCCCGCGGCGGGCGGGCGGGAGCGGGCCCGGCGGGGGCGGGCAGTGCTCCTAAAGAAGGGTCTTTTCCAGCTCACCTAGACCACCACCACTTCTACTTCGACATCAGCGCGATGGAGAAGGGCGAGCAGATGCTGAAAGCCGAGTTCAGGGTCTTCAAGCTTAAGAGGACACATGTGTCCGGAAGGTCCGACGTGCAACACTACTGCAAAGTAAGTGGGGAAATAATCAATTAAAGACTTAAATGTGCTATCTTCGTTACTAAAACTGAAAATGAGGAGTGTAACTACGTACCGCGTAAACCCGCTTTAGTGTTATTTTTGTTTTGTCGTCCTCACTTTTTCTTTGCCTCCTGCATACAAAGAAGTAATGCAAAGTTTTTACTTTGGCAGTACGCTGTCCTTTGTGCTATGCCAGTGAGCTTTTCCTAAAGATACCAATGTCAGACCTATCCCAAATCAGACTCTACTTTTCTGGGATTTGAGATGTTTCGAAATTCGAATTGAAATTTATCTGCTGAAGCTGCTCAGAAAAATAGTAATAGCAGCCAGGGATTCATGGGAAAACAGGGCAGGTGAGGAAATTGAGTGTACCTGTTCCTCTGGCAAAGGTTTTTGCAAACCTGAAGACAAATATGTGGTGGAGGAACAGAAGACTTTGATGGTATCAGATGTTCAAAACAGGATAGGAGTGGTCAGGATATTTTTCTGTAGTATCTATAGTCCATATCCTGCCTCTGAACACATATAGAAGTAGATGTATGTAGCGATAACTGTTTTTCTGTTAAGTCCAAAATCTACTTTTTGCCTCTTTCAGAATGACAGTACAGTTTTACAGCTGTGATGTAGCAGAAACCTGCATAATCTTCATCTTCCTATTTTTCTGTAAGAACAATTGAATTAATTTCCTATTGTTTTTGTTGTATTGCTGTTATCTAGGTGGAAGTGTATGAGCTCTTGGAGAGTGGAAATAAGCCACAGAATAAACGTCTCATTACATCAAGATTATTGTCCCTGTACACAGAAGGCTGGGAAGTCTTCAATGTCACGCAGACCGTAAGCAGAGAAGTCTGATTTAATTTTATTTCTAGATCTTTTAAGGTGACACCTCATAACTCCAGCATTGCCATTATGCTGGATTTTGTGGCCAATTCGAACTGTAGGATAGCAGCAGAGGTAGAAACTTTCTCTCTACCCTGAAAAGTACACCTGGTGCTACCTGAATTAAAGAAGTGTTTATGAGCTGCTAGGAGCACAAGCATGGTGAGAATTGAGTAACCCAAACCTAGTCGATGGAAGGACATCAGGCCCAGTGTGTCGTTGTGACTACAACAACCTCGTGTTAGTCCTTAGACTGCCAAAGCATTTGGCAATGGTTGTGTACTAAGAGTAGGTTTTCACTTCTACTTTTTATTCTGGCAATGCTTCTGTAGAGCAGTATGCTTCAGCGTTGTGTTTCTGGAGTTTATCATGGTTGGATTGCCTGTCATTCAGCTTCCCCCGTAGACTTCTGTAACTGTGAGTGTCAAGATTTGTTTTGTAGATATCCATAAATTGTAACAGTAGGTGAATGCCTTTCCACAGCAAAAGAACCCACACATGGTTTGAAACTGTACTCTGGGACAGTGCTTTTCATTGCCTAAGTTTTATGATCAGACTGAACAGCATGCTTGGATGAGTTGAGTTCCATCTTAAGTCATTATATTCCTGCTTGAGAATGGCCTGGCCTTATCGATCAGTGTGTAATTATAACAATTAGATAAGTAAATTTGCTTGATTGTGAGTTTCTTCAAATACCATGTTTTTTAGACTTTAAATAAGTCTTAATGGTATGAAAAGTCTGGAGAGTTCATATTATTCTGTTAAGATTGCTATGAAAAATAAATTTCTGCTGAAAGTCAGAGAGAGTTTATTTTAATGTTAACTCCTACACTCAAGTGTTCACTGGAAAATTCTCGGAAATTAATTATCTTTCTGTAAATGTAGCTTTGGGGAATAAATATGCTATTTTGTATTTTTAAGTGTTGAATTACTGGTGTAAATATTAAACTCAATGGAGTCTCAGCTATTCAGTTATCTCACTTCTGTTATATGTCCTTATGCTCTCATAGCTTGTTGCCTATTCCCTTCTCCTAATACAAACGTTGCTAATCATAACGCTGTAATTAGAATATTGAAACAATATTTTTTCTTTTCCCTGTCTTCACCAGGTTTCCAAGTGGGTTGGAAACAGCAGCTCCAACCACGGCTTTTGGGTAACTACGACACATGTATCCAAGCGTGGAGTGGAACACAACCTGGTTACATTTGCCAAGAGCCAGGGTGCTTTGCAGGAGAGTAAGAATCCTCTCCTTGTCCTCTTCACAAACAGGAACAAACGGAGGTCTCACAGCTTTGTACCCTCTGCCACAAGTAAGTGCACTTGTAGAATATGAACTGCCTGGTCATCTTCTGTTACCTCCTGCTACCTCATGTAGACCTAACCTCAGTTATTTACTTGCAGTGTTGAACAGGTTTGAAGTTCAGCTTTGTCAGAGATCAGAATTTTATTTGATAATTCTTGCTAGTAGGTCACCAGCATCCTAAGTTGCCCCTCCCCTCACAAAAACTGTGTTTGCCAGAAATATTCATTAATCCTAAGGGCAATCTGGTTTATTTAATTTGTAAAGGGATGGGAGTTCTATTTTTTAAGTACTACTGACATTACTTTTGTGGTGGTGAAATTTGCATGACAATTGTATGTCAGGTTTAGACTGAAAAAACTCAGGGACCTGGAATACTTTGTGAAAATTCTGATAAAGTATCTGTTAGTAGAGTCATTAAGTGTGATTTTAAGAGTGAAAGAGATTGTTAAATAAGCAATTTAAACTTCTCTGTCCTTGGCTTGGTTTTTAAGCACCTATTTAACTTCAATGACTAATTAGCATTGTGACTAAAGGCTACTTTCATCAAAGACAACGCCCTCGTGCCTTAAAATACAAAACAGTGTCTTACCTCTCCCACTGGCCTTCCTGTAAAATCAGCTAAGGCTGGATTTTAGAGCCTGATAAATGCAAAGAGCAAAAGCTTGGAGGAGGGGCAAAAATCACGCTGTTCTGGCTTTGTAGGCTTTTCTGGTAAACGGTTGTATTTGCATATCAGAAAGAAGCTAGGTAGGACTTGAATCAGTATTAAGAAATAGGTGGTGAAATTGATTAAAAATAAAAATTAGGCCAGCCTATTTAGTTTTGTTTTCCTAATAAAAATTAATAGTGAAATCCTAGATTCCAGTTTAATAAGCATCAAGCTCTACATGGGATACTGTGTCAGGATTGAGAAATTTCTCAGTGAAGAAACTCTCTAGACCTTTAGTGGTCAGTGACTACACAGATTGTTCTCCATATCAGTGAGTTTCAGCTTGGGAACATGGATCTCCATGGACCTCAGGGTTTCTCAGAAGATACTTTAGGAAAGCATCCTTTAGCCAGTAAGCTTCATTCTTTAGCAGTGTTCTGTAAACCTGGTGGTGGTTTTTTTTTATCAAAATTTGAAAAACATTTTTTTAAAAATGTTACTTTACACATTAGCAGGTTATTACACACTCTGCTTTGCAAGTGTATGGGTAGAGTTTCTGGGAGAATACTGGAGAGAAAAAGGCTGTGATCTCCATGCTCTGTTAGCACCACCCAGAATAATGTGTGCTGTAGGAGTGGCCATATGAAGACAGTTAATACTATTCTGACCAAATTCAGCCCTGAAGAGGGACTGTGAAGTTCACAGAATATTTGGTAGATCATTGCATTTTCCTTTCTATTTCTGCTGAACTGGGGCTTTTTCAGGACACAAAGTGAAACTCAAGAACATGAGATTTTACAGCTTTGGAAGTATGGCTGAAATGGCAATTGAACATACACCCCTTCTGGTACTTTCATTCAAAATCTACTCTGAAGACTTTGATGTAGATTTATTTACTAGACTTTCATGCAGAATACTGTATTTGGTAAATGAACTTGGTTTGTGAAATATTAATATACAACTTCCTTTCAGAATCAGAAATGAACCCCACCAAACCTGATGCTTTACACGTTTCCCATGACACTGATGTCATGGGAAGCAGCAGTGCCAGCATGAGCAGGAGACCCCGAGCTGCTGCAGCCACTGCTGCCAGAAGCCCGATAGCAGCATGTCACCGAAGGGAGCTTTATGTAGACTTCCATGCTATTGGCTGGTCAGGATGGATTATTCACCCAAGCGGATACAATGCATTTTATTGCAGAGGATCCTGTCTCTTCCCTTTGGGGGGAAGTCTAAATGCGACAAACCATGCTACAGTTCAGTCCATTGTTAATACACTGAAATTGTCTCAAGATGTCAGCATGCCCTGCTGTGTGCCAGATGAATTGAAGTCCCTCAATCTTCTCTACTTTGATGACAAACAGAATGTTGTCCTTAAAAATTATGAAGACATGGTGGCAACAAGGTGTGGTTGTCACTAGCAAGACATTTCTTTTCTCTGCATTTGGTGTGCACCTGCATTCAGTTCCCCATTTGCCACTGAAGATACCAAAGGAGATGGCAATTCAGTTTACAGGGCAGGAGAGACAGAAACTTGTCTGTGCTTCAAACCCTTCTCCTCTCACAATGGCTGTGTGAAAAGGTGGCTGGCTTGTGAAGAGCTGTGGACTTCAAGACCTTCACGAAGAGCTCTTTGAGTGCCAGTACACCAAGGAAACTATTAAAATCAGGAACTTGCTATATGAAGGAGTTGAAACACATTAAGTTGACTGTTCAAATCAAGATCTTGTTCTGTACACCAAGGCTCAGAATTTCCAGTGATTTAACAGGCATGGCATCCTGCCTCAATCCAGGAAGGGATGCAAGTGTCTAAGTGTCCTCCTGGGACTTGCTAGCCAGTCTGAAGGAGTACATAGGTCAGTATTTGTCTGGGAATCAGCATACTTGGCTTCTAACTCAGGGCTGCAACTCTGTATGGTGAGGCCAGTGCCTCTCTCTGTAATATTATTCCCCTCCACCACAGTCTGCTGTGGCTGTTGGGGTGTGTGGCACCAGAGATTGCCTTTGTGTATTTGCTGTACAATGGGGTCCTGTAGAGCTTGGGTCAGAATGCTCGTAGTTTAGCAAGAAGAAAGAAAACCGTGAAGCTTTGGAGGTCCATGAGAACATGCTAGATGCTGGCCTGGTCAGTGTCTGAGGTGAGTTTGGTGGAACATACTTGCTGGTTCCCTTCCCTTCCTTGAAGAATAGGACATAGGCTTGGAATGGGTCCCTAGAGGTCTTTCAGTCTTGCTACGATTTCATGCAGGTAACAGCCCATTGCAGTTTCTCAGTCAATTCATTGAGTTGTATCTTAGGCCTGGTTAGGCTTCTTGTCTCCATTAATCCTTGAAGGAGGTTGACCTCTCACAGAATGTTACATTCCCATGGGCAGAGTCTTAATGGAGAATTTTTTTACTCCAACGAAACTTAACAAAAGAAAAAAAAGTGTAATGTTTTTCTTTCTGTAAATATTGATGTCTATAATAAATTAATTTTATTTAAAACGCAAATACTTGAGGCATATGAAATTAATGTGTGATGTAAAATGCTAATTTTAAAATAAATTTAATGTAACACTGGTATGGTTTGTATGTTGTATTTGAACCTTTTTCCTAGAGTCATGAATCAAATAATTTTCCAGGAGAGAAGACATTCCCAATGGCTTCAGTGGGTACTGTATCTAGTCCTCGGACTCCGTGTCAAGGAGTATAACAGATAAGCAGAATAGATATGTTTCCCTTCCTGTAGTTTTTCCTCAAGTGAAAGCATTTTGATCTTGGTCGCCCTGGTAAAGTGCAATGTAAATCTAGTAGCTGTGTCGTTCTCACTGCTGCATCACCACACCCAGCCATGGGATTCAGTGCCATTGGCAAAGGGACCTTGGGAAGCATAGAAGGCCATAAAGGATCTCCTTTTACCTGTTTATTTCCCGGGCTGCTCTTTTGCACTTTCCCCTTTTCGCCACAGAAGTACCTGTGGTGTTTTAAGTCTGTAGGAACCACACCAGATGTATCTGCAGTGAGAGTCTGGACGAGGTTGTTTCTGAGTGGTGGCTTCAGCTGATGTTTTATCTCTGCTTCTTTTGGTAGAGGCCCCAAGAACTGAAGCCAGAAGGTTTTGCTGGCAGCATTTGGAGTGGATTGGCAGAGGCAGGTTCTTTGTCCAACATCACATCTTCTGTCCATGCATGACAAATGCTTCCAGCACCAGCAGCTGCATATCAGCTCCATCCTTCACTACTTCAACCCAGAGAACTGCCCAGTATTTTTCCTAGGATATCTTATTGTGTTTCCTCTTGTTTCAGATACCAAGGAAAAAAAAAAAAAAAGGAAAATTTTCTACAGAAAATCAAGTATGATTAATAAATAAATGATGGGCACACAATATTAGCTAACATAGTGCTGCCCTACAATAGGTGAAATATGCACAGGCAAGCTAGGAGCACTCAGTAGTTTTGCACACATTAAATTATTTTTTTTCTGCACCACTCAACTTAGTCTTATTATGCCCCATTAAACCCTGATAATTAAAACAAAATATATTGGAATTGTTTATCCTGGACTTTGTAAGGAAATGAGGTTCATAATAATGCCAAGGGAAAAAATTTACACTATACCACAACTTGTAATTAGAATAACAATTAAGAACAAGTAGGCTCTTTCTTTTTGTTGCCTTTTTTTTTTGTTTTGCTTTAGAATAAAGGTGAATTTTCTTCTTATTCATAAACCGAAATATGTCAAAATTCCAAAGTAAGGAGAGAATCCAACCTCATGGTAAAGCTGTAGGGTTATGCTCAGCCCCGTGACAAAGCATTTGGTCCAAGTTTGGAACTAAAGTGGTCCAGGCATGTGAGTATGTGCAGTCACACTCTGCTCCTTAGGTGAGGAGAGCACTAAGCCTTGTCCTGACAGCACAGCAGTGGGGTCTCAGTGTGCTGAGGGAGAGAGCCAAGGGTAAAGAGCACAAATTCACAAGAGAGGTCTCCAGTTGGTAGAAGTGTTTGTTTTAGGGGATTTCTGCGGTGCTCTTTTCACAAGGTATAGATGACAGGAAGGTGCTTCTTGGCACTAAAGCAGGAGAAGGGTTTTGCTGGAGATGTCCTGGAGTGGGTAAGGCAGAAGAGATAGGCTTGGGGAAATTGATCTGGGATGGTTTCCTTTTTTTGGGGGGGGGGCAGGGGGGAGGAGGAAGAGAAAACATAAATGTGCCTGCCCTGGAGCACAAAAGCCCTGGAGCTCCTGAACCTGGAGCACAAAAGTGCTGTAAGCTCTCTTCTATCCACTCTGCAAGCTTGTAAAATGCTGTTTGGTATGAGGCAATCTGCTAGGAATGCTCGGTGTTGTTTCCAGACTGCCAGCGGTAATGACTGTGGTTCCTGTTCCTCGTGTAGGAAATGGGGCAATTACTTGAAAGACCCATGGAGGATAGTATTTATTCATAGACCTGGAACTTGTCTCCGGGAAAGAGGAGTGGCTGGGTGCCTATGGTAAATTGCAGGACTTTCCCACAGACACCCAACCCTCCAGACTATCCCCAGTCCCTTTCAGATTGCACATGCAAGTGCGTGTATACCTGTGTGTTCTGTCAGGTACAGCCATGGGCACACGCATCCATGTTCAGAGACAGCTTCACTGCTGGTTCATCCCCAAGGATGGTGCAACTTACTGGTAATTGAGGTGGAGTGCTCTGGCTAATTTGAGAACATTGCCACACCTAGAGGGTGCATTTCAATGGCTTTGTGCAGAGGTATGTCACACCCAGGCCACTTCTCTCCTTCTAGCCTGGAGTGCAGCTCACCTCCAAGGAGAGTAGTTAGTAGGTGTGAATTTGCCTTACCTTTGGTGAATGAGACAATTGCCCATTAAAGCATATTTTATTCCTATTGGGTTTATTGCTAGAAGCCATCCACAGAATAAGGGGAACTGCTAACTTTCTGTTGTCCCAGGATGTGTGCAGCTTTAGATTCGTGCATATACTAGCTGCCCTAATTCAGAGCTAGATCATGGCCTGTCTTATTCTGGAAAACACAAGCTGCAGGTTTTGCCTGAGAAAATCACCTGATACTGAGAAGTGACTGACCAGTAACTGAAACCACAATTTAGTGATGCTGTAAATTCAGGCCTTGTGACACAAATCAGCATTATGGCATAAACCCCAGTACACTGGTTCAGATCTGCTCACAGAAACCTTGCTTGGTTAACCATCAGGTTAAATTGAATTGTCAAGCAGCACAAAACTGGCATGTCTATTTAAAAATCTGTATAGACTTTCTACTGTTATCCACATTGTAATCAACTCCTCCTCTGTGTCAAGTTTTCTGCTGAATATGCTGAGCCCAGTGTTCGTGGTCAAGCAAATGTGTCCTCAAAAGCCATAAACAGAAAGAACTTCCCTTGGAAGTCTTTACTCACAACTCTTGGTTAGAAGACTTGTTTTATCTGGGAAGAAAGACCTTTGTATGATATCTTCAATAAAAACCCAGACAATCCCCCTGAAAACCAGTGCTGTTTTGCCCAATCCTGGCATAGTCCCAGCCTTTGCTCCGAGTCAGTTCAAATGGTAAGCACAGGTTTGATAAAGGCACAACTCCGGACAGAGAACAGCCAATACTGAGGAAGGCTCCTGGCAGACTAATCTGTGCCACTAGAGATGCCACAAAGGGAAAGCAAGAGTGATTTATGGGCTGTTCATAGGGTGCTCATAGGGTCCTGGCCAGCTCTGAAAGGAAACATACAGCGCTGTGTCTAAGAGAGCTATATGGAGGACAGCAGTGAAGGTCTGTGTGTACCTACATGAAGATTTTTGTGGTCTGTGTTGAATGAGCATAACACTTGCAGGCACATAAAGAAGACGAGATCATGGGATCAGGCCTGGCATACTGAATGACTTCTCAGTGGTATGTAATTTAAGCTAACATCTCTTTCTGTCCCATGCACTTCCTTTGCCATGTTATGAAATTTTTATCCAATTCCATTGGTTGCTTAGCCCTTGCCCAGGCTCTGATCAGAGATTTTCCTCTCTGATGTTACATGTTCCTTTATCTAAGGGTCATGTAATTTCAGTCAACAGCAGCTCTCAAATTAGAAGAAAATATATACCAGTATATGCATACCAGTATATGAAGTCCCCATTAAAGGCAGAGGGGAGAGAGAGAGAGAGAGAAAGAAAGAGAGGCTTACCTTCATTATAAATGGGACCAGGAACATAAAAGTTCAATTACCAGAATGCATTTGCTGTGCACATTTTAAACCTGGTGTAGCTACTGTAACCAGCACATGCAGTTGGGTCTAATTGCTGCTTTCCAGCTTGACCTAACCGATGCTCTGATTTGCAGTCACCTACCTCTACGAGCCCATGTTTCATTACATTTTACCCTTGCTCCTGAAATCCTAAAATTCCCATGGCTAAAAATAGACTACAGCAAATCCAGAGCTTTTGTGTAAGAACTGACAATTCCTTCTCCCCTGTAAATTTCTTCATCTACCTATGAACAATGAAAATACAGTAGGCTGATAAAAAGGTTTATTAGTCAGCCCAAAATACTCCTTATTTAGGCAGGCATAACTACTTATAACTCACTGGGAGTTTTACTTAAACTCTGAATGAAAACTGCAGTGATAAGATGATCTTAGAGATAATTTCATAACCTAATTGGGGTGTTTATATTACAGGACTGTGTTATTCTCAGTCTCTGCCCATAATTGTGAAGAAAGAGTTCTCTGGTGAAGAATGTGTCAGTATTTTCCATGGAAAATTATTTAAAGAAAAGCTTTTGAAACATGAAAACCTCATGGTTTTAGTTTTAAATAAGCATTTCAGTCATCATTAAAAAAAAAAACCCTCTAATGTCTCCTGCAGCTTTGATTTCAAACACGTCACATTCTTCATTAAAGCAATCATTGTTAAAACAGAGGGACATAAAGCAACATAGGATTTATTCCTTCATTAAACTGATGATCCGTATATGAAGCCAATTAACATTATGAGTCTGGTGAACATCAAGTGTAAAGAGGTTACAGAAAATTAAAAGCAGTCACCTTGGTCTTTAGATAAAGAAAGAACACTTTTACATTATAAATTATAAGAGTGTCCAAGCGGGACAAATCGGCAAATTTGGTTAATTGGAAAATACATTTTACTGCACATGAAATAGGGGTAAAATAACCTTTTAGCTGCTAGACTTTTTCTGTGGTCAGGCATTGAGAATCACAAGAAAGGAAGTGTTTGGACATGGAAAGGCAAGAGAGCCATTTCATCAAACTGAAGCTGTTCAGACTTCCTTGAGTTTTACAAATGATCCTCTCAAAGCTCAGTGCTTCCAAGGAAAACATTCATTCAGTGATTTTCCTCAGCAGTTCAGCCCTAGGTTTTGTTTTCATGGGTGAAAGATAAGAAGAGGTGTGTTTGTGTGTGCAGCACAGGAACAGTTCTGCTCTAAGACAGACACCATCAGCAAAATATCTATCCAGAATTATACTTATTTGGACTTTTTCTTGCAGATCTAGTAACTAATATTGATGTCACTACAGTCACAGTAACAACAACAGTAATAATAATAGTAATAAAAATTAAGTTTATGAGAGAGACTTTACATAAAAAGGTATTTTTTTCTGAAATATTGCAGCTCTGTATGTTATTTCATTCTTGTTTCTAGTGCTTGCCTTTGGTAGCTGGATGACAGGTACTACCAGAAAAATACCAGACACGATCCCAAACAACTTACTGCATTTTTTTTCCCACTGTGGTCCCAGATTAGCAGGAAAGCGTCTGCAGCAGGGGCACACGGAGGGTGGCAGGAACAGCCCTTCCGACAGCCCTTCCCCGCGGAGGGACGCGCGGAGCGGGGCGTGGAGCGGGGCGGGGGCGCGGAGCGGGGCCGGGGCGCGGAGCTGCGGGCGCTCTCCGCGGTGCTGAAGCGCCGCCGCCCCGGGGCTCCATCCGCCCGAGAGCAGCACCCAGGACTCCCCAGCGATAACTTTTAATTATGTCAGCCCCGCGTTTCGAGCATTAAAATTAAACGGACACCGAGCTGGCGAGGGGTGGGAGATACATATTGTTTAGTTATCTCCTTCTTTTGCAGCTGCTGGTCCTTGGGAGAAAGTTGAGTCTCGACCGGCTCAGGGTTCTTCTGCTTCTATTTAAAAAGCAGAGACTTGGAGCACTTCCCCCGCTCCATTCCGCCTTCTCCCCCTCCTGTAATACGCTGAACTTGCAGGGTTCAAACTGCTGGGGAAAGTGAGTGTTGGAGCCAAAACAGCAATGCAGCCCCCTGACTAGAGCGAGGCCTGAGAGTGCCATAATGAAGTTATTATTATTTTATTAGGGGTTCTTATGATAAAACACTATCTCACTCCTCTCTTCCCGACGTCAGAGAAAAAGGAAAAGGCACATCTGTCTCTGTGCAAAGGAATCCTACGGTACTGGCCCTGTGTGGATTTTAAAGCTCAGGAGGGAGAGACTGGCAGGGGAGATCCAGGCAGTACTTCTGGGTTATGTCCTTTTTAAGGTTACTTGACCTAAAGCTTGTGCTGCTATTTTATCGAGTGCAGTCAGATTCAGAACTCTGGTCTTTGATCTTGCACGATGGCTGTAAAAGCCATCTCAATTTGTAGTATACTTTACTGCTCAGAGACTTGCCTGGATGGTGAGCAAGTATCTGTTGTCAAACAAAGATATTCCTAAAAGTGTTTGAGTATGTGTAGACATGTAAATATATATAAAAAACACATGAAGACAGCTTTCTACATCTGTTACTAGTATTCTAAAATTATAAGTGAATGGATAAGATAGGAGCAGATCAAGTCAATTTGGATCTCAAGTGAAATTAATTTTTGCCTTGCTTTGCTGAAATAATGCTTTACTGGATGGAAACATACCTTCAACTTGAATATACATTAGGGGAATTTCCACATCTATGCCTAATGTAAAAGGCAGATAGAGCAGGTGATATTTCTAAGGCTTATTAGTGTTTATTTAATGAGATCATATGTACGGAATTATCTTTCCAAAGACATCATCTCTTCAAAATCACTATTTCTGCACCTGTATTGTCTGTATCCATCTCCTTTGCTGTGGTATGAATGTGCTGTCTTTAAACTCCCATCAGATCTAAGAGAGCCTGTGTAGATTTGCTCGCCCTTCCTGCACAGAACATTACAATCTTTATAAAATATTAAATCTGTGTAGTCTGTCAGAGAAGCAATTGTTCCAAAATAAAATCAGCAGTCTAGACGAAACATAGACACCAGAACTTATCAACAGTTGTCTGACTTACATCTTCTGATGCATCTTGAGTGGGTCATAATACCAACTTTATTTTCAGTGGTGCATAAATTAATTACACGCATTTAATAACCAAAATATCATTATATTCCCCCTTTAATATCATAAAGGCTTTACGCCAGGGAAGCACTTAATGTGCAGGGGGCCATAACAGGCTATTATCCTTGTGTAATGCTATTACAGAACCAATTATGCGCCATTATACTTGCTTTTTTTGCAGTTTATGTGATTTGATCCAATCCCGGGTCCCTGACTTGAAAATTTCATCTGGGTACTTTAAAGTCTAATTTTCACCCGGGCTGAGGCAAGGGCCATCTCTCTCCGCTGAGCCTGTGTCTCAGATGCATTTTAAAAGTAATTGCGAAGGGTCCCGCCGCATATCATTTGCAGACGGGAAGCGAGCATAAATCCAGAGACCCCTCGCTGCGAACAAAATCAAACTTTGCCGTGGTACGATCGCTTGGAAAGGCGAGGCGTGTGCAGAGCGGCCCCCCAAAACCCATCCGGCGGCAATTACGCGGCGCTCTGGCAGTGCCGCGGTGCGGGCGGCGCTCGGCGCGGGGGAGCCCCCCGGCCCCGCACCCCGGGGCTCCCCGGGGCGGAGGGGACACGCAGGGGGCTGCGAGCCCTGCAGCGCCAGCGCTCGGAAATAATGGGATTGTGTTGCTGCCGTTCACATTCCTGGCGTTTGCTGAGAAATGACGGTTTTTTCTTTTCATCCTCTCCACCCCCTCTGCTCTGCACACCACGTGGGCCATTTGTAGGGCCCAATAGACCTATCCAAGTTACTCACTGTAGACAGCGCTGGAAATAATCAGATTAAGGCCAATTATGCGTGAGATTATAAAAGCAAGTGCTGAGAGGCAGAGCATGCTGTAGACAGATATAAAGACATCTGGCCACTTCCAGAACTCCACAGAGCCCTTCAGTCTCTGCAGCCAACAACTCACAGCGCCTTAATCTAAAACACCCCCAAACCTTACCGGTGATTATTACTCCTGTTCGGTTTAGGTATGGATTACTATATTCATGTACCTTCGGGATTTTTTGTTGTTGTTGTTATTAGTATGACTGCATATAAATTTGAAGAGTTGTTTGGGGTTTTTTCCTTGCCGAGGACATTGGCTCCCAGTGTATTGGATGCTTTAAAAAGAAGGCAGCTTTTAGGTTTTATTGCTGTTTCATTCAGGCAGAATAAATTAGATTTTCTTTTAAGTAGTTTCATCTTACCTACAAACATTTTTTCTTTATGTAATTATTTGCTCCATAGAGGAATATTTGAGACAATTAGACAGATAGATAGATAGATAGTGATAGAGATGGATGGATGGCTAGATAGAAGAAAAAGAGAGACGCAATCTGCTATTCCGTGGAGAAAAAGAAATACAACAAAGTTTTGCTGATTCTGATAACTGTTCACCTACCACGGAGCTTTCTGACTTTGGCGTTTTAAATTCGTTGCACAGGTTTAGACGCTACTTTCTCTTCTTCGTTTGGGATGGGCTTTAGGGTTATCCATGAGTTTCTCCAGGTGTTTTCTTCTGGCTCTTCACCTATTCTGTTCTTTTCCCTCTGTGTCTTTAGGTCTGCAGGAGGCACCTCGGCGGTGCGTCGCGGTGCCCGCCTGGGGAGCTGGTGCCGGTCCGTCGGTGCGGGGGGTGCGCGGGAGCCCCGCGTCCCGCGG
>VZRO01005940.1:934933-979661 GCA_013397915.1 Daphoenositta chrysoptera
GAACTTCGAGGTGTCTGTGTGGCGGGGGGTGCGCTGGGGACGGAGGGACAAACTGTGACCGGGTTTGCGCCACGACTGTCACGTACAGATACGTGCTGGGATAAGATGCAAATTTACAGAAACGACTAAATATCATCCTTTTCCTTAAGAAAATACAACCCTATCCCCCTCCCCCCCTCCTAGTTTTCCCCTCTTGTCACAGGAAGAAAAGAAGGATTGCATGACTTTTTTTTTTTTTTTTTTTTTTTTAATGTGATTCCTGCTGGAAAGGGCTTGGTTTTACATCCCCACCCCCGTCATTTTGCCACCTGCCTCCCCTCTGTGGATAGCGATCCCGCAGTTGAGCCTCAGGCTACGAGAGAGATGCTTTTCTCCCCTCCCAGCACAGATGTTGGAGTCATGGCTGTAATCGGGACACTTTCAGGACGTGGTCACGCCTCCTCCCTCCAGCCAAAGGGACCGCATAAATCTTTAATGCTATTTTGCAAACATTCTGTGGGAGGATGGGGAAAAATAAGGTACAACAGAAAAAAATTTAAAAAGCGGAAAATAAATATTTGGGAGGATGTTTTTCTTTGTGTTATTGGTCAGAGACACTATTATTATTATTATTATTACTACTACTACTACTACTACTACTATTACTATTACTATTATTATTACTTTCCTTTTTAAAAAATTGGCAGCCTTCAGGATGTCCCCGTGTCCCCCCCGCAGATGCCCAGGGCCCTCTGTCCCGGCTCCCTCCGGCCGGCGCTCGCTGTGCGCGGAGCATCCCCGGAGCCGCGGCCGCGCAACACCAACCCCCGGAGGGCTGTCCCGCCGGGCCCGGGCACTGCCGGCGCTCCCGCGGCTGCACGGAGGGGAAAGCGACCTGGCCCCATAAAATCCCCTTGCCCGGCCACCCAGCTCCTTGCACGGGCATCACCCGCCGAGAAAGGGGTTTTCCCTGCGGCAGCACTGGCAGGAAGAAGTGGTCCAGCGGTTTCGTCCTTCTTCGGGGAAGGGTCAGCCCCTCTTTGAACACCGCTTCCCAGGGCCAGCGCACCCAAGGCGGTCTGTGCATCCCCGCTGGAAAATTCGGTCCCCAAAGTTTTCTTAGGGCCGGACAGGGGAGCCGGACTGGGCAGGGAAGTGAGAGGGTCCCTCCCGCCGGTGCCACCGAGCTCTGAGGCGGCTTTGCTTGTTAGTTTTTGGCAGACAGCTTTGGAAACATGCTCTTGGTTTTGCTTGTTTGTTTGTTTGTTTGCTGCGTGTTTGTTTTTCTGGGGGCGGCGTGGGGCCGGTGCCTGTGCTTGGCGGCCCGAGACCGGGAGCGGCCCGCGGGCTGCAGCCGCTCCTGGCGCTGTCCGCGGGCAGACCCTCGCTCTCCCGCCGTGGGCAGCCGCGGGCCGGGGGAAGGGGCGGTCTGTCCTGCCAAGGGGTGAAAAAGGAGTAGGGCCTCATAAGTGAAGAAAAAAAGAAAAAAAAAAAAATACACCTGGGTCCAAACCTCCCTACCCATCACCAAACTGAAGAAGTGGAAACAGAAAAACTCTCTTCGGCCAGCGTTTGGGCAGCCGGGGAGGCCCTGTGCCGCAGGGAAGAGACCGGGCTCTGAGGGTCACCGGGACAGTATTTTATTCCGTGATGAGCCTCTGCCAGGCCCACATCGACTGAGGTCTGTGCGAGGAGAGGGCTGGGGCCCGTGTTTATCTTCCAAATGATGCTGCGAGATGAACGGCGACCTCCAGCCCACGTCCCCCAGAGCACTCCACAGGCAGGTCGGCGAGTGGGGTCCCGGGGACACCCAGCAATGCTTCTGGGCGCTCGGGTACTTTTCTGTTTCACGAGCGCTTATTTTGGTTTGGTTTCGTTGGTTCATTTGTGGGTTTTGGTTTGGGTTTTTTTTTTGTTTTCTTTTTTTTGGTTTGGGTTTTTTTTTTTGCGTTGGTTAAGGTTTTGAGTGGTTTTCTTTGGTCTGTTTTGTTTGTGGCCTTTTTTTAGCCTGTTTTGTCAGCGAACAGAAAGAGAGTGACACATTTCAACATGGGCACGGATGAGGTGTGACTGGGGGAGCCGCGAAGGCCGGGGTCTGCTCCATGGAACGTGGTTCTCTTGGCGGTGGCCCCTCTGCCCTGTCCCGACCTCCGCCTGGGGACAAGAGCCCCGGTGCCCCAGCCGGCCCCTCCAACGCCGCCTGGGGAAGGGCGGGGCGGCCTCGCCCAGCCCCGCTGCTGCTCGGCCGGGCCGAGCCCCCGGCTGGGCTGTACCGAGCCCCGTGCCCACGTTCCCCCCCAGGAGCCCGGGCGAGCAGACGGGGCGGGTTCGGCCGCTCTCGGGGTGCGTGGGGAGGAACTCGCCAGCGGCCCCGCTGCCTCCTCCTCCGGGCACGGGCTTCCGCGGGCTCCCTCGGCACACGGCAGCGCCTTTGCCAGCTGCCATCCACACGCCTATGTCAAAGCTTCGTCTCTTCGTCCCTTTAAAGCACAAATTGCCCGAAAAACACTCTTTCCCGGGCCGGGGTGAGCTCCCGGCGGCAGAATCCCACGGTGTCCTTAGCTGCTCCAGGGCCCCGGGAGATGGGGCAGGACGTGCCCGAGCGGCCCCGTGCCCGGGCCCGGCCCTTTGCCCCCGGGCACAGCGGCTAACGCGGCTCTCGGCCCGCAGGCGCGGCCCCCTTCGGAGGTCACTCCGCCGGCGACTTCGACGACGGGTTCCTGCGAAGGAAGCAGCGCCGCAACCGCACCACCTTCACCTTGCAGCAGGTAGGAGCCGCTTCTCTCTGCCCCTGCCCTCTGCACCCACTGCCCCCTGCTTGCCTGCACCATACCTACTCCCTGCCTCCCCACGCCGGTTCCCTGCCATGCCAGCCCCATCCTGCCTGCCCCGCTGCCTCGGTGGCCCCACTTTCCTCAACCATGCCTGGCAGACACCCCCGTGGCAGCCGGATCCCTCACGGAACCCTCATGGATCTCTGCTCTCCTTCCCTCCATCAGCTCGAGGCCCTGGAAGCCGTTTTTGCTCAAACCCACTACCCCGATGTGTTCACTCGGGAAGAGCTGGCTCTGAAAATCAACCTCACGGAGGCCAGGGTGCAGGTAAACATCCTGGGGAATTACTTAACTCGGATGTTCAATCTGGCAAACTTTTTTTTATTATTTTTTTTTTTATTTGACATCATGACTGCAGAGTGCACATTTGGCCAAAGAACGCAAATGAAGACGATCTGTCATTTTCATGATGCACTTTAATAACATCAACATAATGTGGAATATTAGATTAGGTTGATTAATCGGTCATTCATAATTAACTAGTGATAATGTTCTACACTAATTTGTCCGCGTCTCCAAGGTACTAAATTACATCAATGCACATCCATTTCCTTGCTTTTGGAGGTGGGGGGGGGGGGTGTGGTGCAGAGAAAAGAACTGAGACGTGATTCTCCAAAGCAACTATGACCACTGTCAAGCACTGGGTTAGTCAACTGCAGGGAGCCCCGCTGTCAGGAAGAAAGCTTCTGCACCTCTTCATCTTTTCTCCCTTTTGCCTTCTTTCTAAACACTTAATTTAGGCAGCTAAAGAACCTGCAGAGCAATTCCCACACCTTTAATATGATCCAATAAATACCATTGGCCGTGATTACTCTTTCCACAGCCGCACTTTTCCACCCTTCCTTTCTTCCTTTTCCTCACTTTTTTCCTTTTTTTTTTAAAATTTGTTGATATGTTTGTTTTTCCATATCCAGTCCATATGTATGTCTACAAGATCTGCTAAGAGCAGCAGTCCTGCAGTTGTCAGAGATGGATCCCTGTAACTCTTCAGGCATCCACCACAGAGTTGCAAACCATTTTTTGAACACGATTATGCATTCATTTTAATTTATGGGCCTTTTCTGCATGCTGTTCTTCTATTTTTTTTTATTTAGGTGCTTGGGGTTAAGACTATGCAAAGATCTAATTGTAGGAAATATAATAGCTTGCCTTTTGTTCCCTAGGGTCATGTTAGTATCTCTTAAAACCCAATGGCTGAAGAGAGATAATGGAATTCACCACAGTAAATTGGGGATTGTAAACAAATTATTTCTCCTATAATCAGATTATGTGATCCTGATTATTAAATCTGAACATGAATCATTGGTCATATGCGGGCAAATTAAACAGATTATTATTTGGAAATGAAAATCTCCTTTTACCACTGCATTGTAGGTACTGGCTTAAAAAAAAAAAAATACCATTTTGGCTATTGGTGCCTAAAGACTGAACTGCAAATTGAGATAAATGGGACAATTATTGAGCATTCAGAAGTGGAAGATCATAACTTCTTCCTGAAAGGTGCAAGGGTGAGATAGGGGTGGTGACAATTAGATTGCTGAGGACTGGTGTGTAGTCTTGTTGTTGGCTATTATGCAAACAGACAATAGATGCAAGCATTTGTTTAGCCTGCTTTCATGCAGGGACATGGGGAAACACAGAGGATGGGAGATATGTTTACATTTATACCCCTTGCTCATTCAAATATGATTAATGTGCTATAAAGCAGAGTCTTAATCGAAGATGATGTTGTCAAACAATAACTAAATAGGGAAATAAACGACTTCATCATGCTCTTTCCTCAGAAGCAGGCGAACTGTCAGTGCAAAGTCATTAAAATATGATAATGAAAAATAGCTCAATTAAATGTTGTTATAGCTGTGACCTTCATTCAATTAAGACACAAGAAAGTGTCTGCATTTTGCTTTGCATTTAACTGCTCTAAATTTAGAATATAGATAAAATCATTATTCAATGTTTGCTGATACAT
The DNA here is from genome assembly GCA_013397915.1 of Daphoenositta chrysoptera. NCBI lineage: Eukaryota > Metazoa > Chordata > Aves > Passeriformes > Daphoenositta > Daphoenositta chrysoptera. The sequence goes on from VZRO01005940.1 coordinate 939,716, forward strand.
GCAATTAAAAGGCAGCTAACTAAAATGGAATTGGAGAAGGAGAAGAATAATAATAACAATCTCGCCTATACTTGAATTCATGTATTAAAATGTGATTTTCCTGACCTCAAGAGAGGCTTGGCATTTTCCACCTCAAACATGGTGCTTTCACCATATCAGCTTCAAGGTTAATGGAAAAAAAAAGTTTTTAGACTAATAGTCAGGTGATAAAATCAAGAATATGTATATTTGTTTTGCATATGGGGAAAAAAAAAGGTTTGGAAACTGATGTTCTATTCTGAGGTTATAGCATGGCCTGAGGTGGGGGCAGTTGTACCATTGTATTAAACTGCAGAATGATCTTCCAAAATTAGTATCTATCAACTTTTGAGTCCTCTGAATGCAAACTGGACATGAGAGGAAGAACAGCCAGCATCAGCCCTCTCCAGAAAATAGGCTGGATAAGATGGCCAGATACACACCTTTTCATTTCTGATGTCTCTGATTCTAGCAGCAACTGATTCAAAGACTTATATATGTTTTCATCAGAGTGGTTAGATGTGTATTTAACACCATCCCTATAAAAAGGCTTTTAGATGTGTTAAAGCATAGAAATCAGTGAGAATTAAATGTGTCTGTAAAGGCTTGCATGTGATTCAATGCTTTGCTAACTGGCACAGTAGCAACAAAATTACTGCTTTTAGAATTTTTGTTGTAACATGCCTTTTGACTTTAGACATTTCTGGCTTGTTTTCCAGACCCAGAAATATTACAGATATAAATGCAATCCTAAGAATCAACTAGAATAGCAACAGGGATACAAAACTAGAGGAAGATTTAGCCAAGCTTCTAAACGACGGATTTCACTACACTAACAATTTGTAGCCTCCTTGCTTCACATTTGGCTAAACATGGTTTTCACCCAGGATTGCTCTCCTGCTCCAGGTGTGGTTCCAAAATCGAAGAGCTAAATGGAGAAAAACAGAGAGGGGTGCTTCTGACCAAGAGGGCTCTAAGGAAACCATGGCTGAGGTGGCACCTCCTGCGAGGAATTTAAATTCCTCTTCTCCAGCAGATCAAAGCAGGAATAAAAAAGAGGGTCTGGAGATCCAGCAGAGGTAAGAGTAATGCATGATATCATTATATAATGCAGCTGCCTGTCTGTGGGGTGAGAATGCCTCATATGTGTGTACTTGCATACAGATTTGCTGCTATACCCTGACCTACAGGTATCATCCTTAGGAAAGGTGTTTCTGGTGCAACTCACTGTTCCCTGCAGAGATGCTGAGAAGCTGGTGGCTGTGGGAGGCTGATATTGTACAGCCTTGCTCACATCTAGTTGGACACTGAGACACCAACGTGTTTCTGTGCATGCACAATTGGAATCAGCTGGTTCTGGTTTTGTAAGGAAGTTGTTTTGTTTTCTCCATCAGCCTGAGCCGAGCAGTGGGTCCTACAGGACCTTTCTTCCCTTCCTGCCTGCCGGGGACTCTTCTCAACACAGCCACCTACGCACAAGCTTTATCCCATGTCGCCTCTCTAAAAGGTAAATTATTTTACTTAACTTCAGGGACAAGCTCAAAGAGCATCCCTTTCAAGCTAAGTGGCATGGTCCCACTGCCCACTGGGGGGAAATCTTTGGGAAATGGTGGATCCCTCTTTCTGTTTAGATTGGCAGTATTTGCACTGACCAATGCTGCATGTACCGAAGTGAGTCTCCTGTTGTATCTTGTAGCATCATTTGTGGCAAAACCCCTTCATTTTACTCAGTTACTTTTCGTGAGGCCAGGGTTTCTCTCAAGGAGTAAGACAGGTAGGGTTTGCTCCTTTCGAGTTTTTGTTGCACATGCTTTTTTTTAAGAGTTAAATTTATTCTAATAAATTAGTTATATATATCCTTTTGCATTATGCAGTACCTGGCACCATTACTGATGCCTCATCCGCTCTTTGCATGTGGTTTCCTTTGCAGTGCATCTGTACAATCCAAACCTTTCTCTTCTTGGACAGTAGGTCCCCTTTGAGAACTTGAATAAAGCATATTCCTGGGGACAGGGGAGGATACAAAGTAGTTCCTCATTACCTGGGACCTAGGCTTCAGGAAGGGTACATGCTGTGTCTATATACTTTCAGTTTCCAAAAAGCAGCAGTATGCATCTTTTAAAAATAAATCACCTACTGATCCATTAGCTGTTCTTAGTCTAACAATTTATAAGACTAAGGGTGTAAGCAGGATGAATTCAATTTATAGATTTATAGGATGCAAAGCCTCATAGCAGTGCCAAGCACAAAGAGGCACATACATTTACTCTGTGTCCCGATGTGGTGCAATAACTTGTGAGGAAAGTTCCTCAGTTAAAGACCCACCACTATGAAGAAAAATGCTCTCTAATACATCTCATGTTCTCTGGCATGCCTCATGCTCCTTGTATTCCCAGTTAAATCAGCACTGCCAAAATATATTCCTGAAGCAAATGCTTGGAACTCCTGAGCTGTGTGTTAAGTCCAGCCTCCTGCCCCCTGCACCCCCTTCTCTCCCGCCTTTCAAAAAAAGCTGAAGCCAGACACACAGCACAGTTACTGCTCTTTTGATAGGTGTGGGACCTGGAATTCTGAATCCAGAAAGGACACACAGGTGTGACCTGAACCCTAAAACTTAAAGGGTTATTCACCTGGAAGTGGGTAGCAGCTATTTGGAGTGCTTGAGTCCTCTTGATCTCTGCCCTGTGAAGTCTTGGGGCTGAGAATTTTGACTTCTTCCATTAGGCAGGAACAGGCTCTCTGGAGCAGATACAGCTGAGATTCTTCAGGCAAAGAAAATTGTTCATTGATAAATGTAGTCCCAGACAGGTTGAAAAGTGTGGAAATAAGGTTGTGTTCAGTGAATAATTTAGATGGAAGTAAGGGGGTTTTTTCCCTTAAAATTTATGTTCGAACATTTTCAAAATTAAATGCATCAATATGTTGTTTTCACTTGTTTCATGTTTAATAACACCTAAATTTGAAGAAAAAATTACCCAGATAAACAAAGCCAAGCAAAAGGAAATAATAAAAAAAAAAAGATTAAAAAATTGTCACGAGGGGTTAGTATTTTTAGTTAGCTGGTTTTCTTGTTTGTTTGGAGTTGGGTTTTCTTGTTGTTGGTTTTGTTTGTTTGTTTGTTTTTAGTTTTATTTATTTGGAAGACTTCTTTTCTTTGATTTTACAGCTTAGCCACTAAATTGAGAAACTAATAATTTGTTCTTCTTTGCTTGATTGAAGTTTTACAAGCTAGAGGCAGAAAAAGTTCGATTCCTGAATCTTCTGTAGATATTAAATAGTCAGTTGCCCAGACTAAGAGAAAGTGTCCCTGGAAAAATGGTCCTAAATGTAAATAGAATTTTTTAAAAATATAATTTGTATAGGAATGGTCAGTTTTCAGATGCCTGCATATTGTCTTGGTGAATGTTGTCATTTATACATGCAGTTCATTCCTGTAATGTCTGTTTTATGTTTCCTTCCTGGCACTAGAAATCTCCAGATACATGGAAGGTGACTGGGATAAAATAGTGTATTCTGATTTTATGAAATCCAGTTATAGCCTTGCACATCTGCATATTCACCTACCAGGAGCTTTCTGGAGCTACCTGTGCCTGTCAGCATATTGTTATCCTGGCAAGGAACTGGTAGTCGCTGCTGCTTTGAGGGGAGCTATTTTTCTTCTGCTGCTAGCTGTGCTGCTAGGGCTTAGTAATGTCAAATTTTGGCTCTGGGGTTAAAGGGAAAGAATTTATCATTATATGAGGGAACAAATTTGATATATACAAGCAGAGAATAATTGTAACATCTTCCTTGTGATATTGATATACAGAGTATTGTCTCCTCCTTCCTTGGCTCATCTCCACAAATTCCTCTTTCCCTATTTCTCCAAGAGTAATTCACTTGTGCTGTGGTAGAGCTGTGCACAGCAGTCACTGAGCTTTGGTCCTTTTAACTGGTGACCAGGACAATCTCTAGAGCTTCTGAGTGGACCAAAGGTGTCACAGACCTAATGCACAATTTATTTTTCTTTGTTATGGAAACTCCAGGTGAATGATTGTTCATTTAAACCAGTGTATTTGAGAGCACAACCAAGCTCACGTGTTAGTCTGGAGGAAAAGATAATGGTTGTGGGAAGGAACACAATGTTCACAAAACCTTAATAGGACTGTCTTTGTCATATGCTCAGTTCAGTTTATTTGACTCTCCCTTCTCATTTCCTTTTGAGACAGGAGCTGTGTGCACGTGGCAATTGTATAAGTCCTTATATGTCTTAGTTAAGGGACCTAAGCTTCTCCCTTGAAAATCTAGTTGAATTTTGCTGCAGAAATGATGCCAGAACCCTGCCACAGTTAATCTGGTGGCATCGGACTTAATGTCATACAAATCCCATAAAACTCAGCACGGGCATAAAGTTATGAGCTGCTTGGTTTTTTGATTGCTTGGATAAGGGAAAATCCAGCAAGTAGAAAGGCTTTCCAAAATTTTGCAAGTTTTATTGAAGAGTGAAATGATGGAGAGGTCTTCCCAGTATATGTCTTGTGCCAGCCATGCTTTGAAACTACCAGGAATTCTCTGTGCTTTTGAAAGTAAAATAGTTGCTCCAGAATCAAAGCACTATTTCACTATGAAAGGATACATGACCCTGCTTTCTTCTATCCAAGTGTCAAACTAAATGCAGCTCCTCTATGTGGATCTTGTAAATAGATATGTATTCCCACCACTGGGAAAATAATCCTGGCCAGTAAAGGGAATCACATTCTTTAGTACTGCTGTAAGAGCTGCTTGCAGAAAAATGAGCACTCTCAGGTCAGGTTCTCCTCGGAAGTGCAGGTTGTTTTCTTATTCTTTTGAGGAGACAAGATGTGTTTTGTTGAACTTGCGAGCCAACACTTTGCTGGTGTCAGTGAATAATATTTGACTGATGCTTTAGAAGGAGACAATTAAAATCAATACGGTGAATAACAAGTTGTGATGGTGATGTAACTAATTAATAATTATTTTATACTCTCAGGGACCACTTTCATTCTGTCATCTGAGAGTTCTCTGTCTTTAGTAAAAAAACTAATACCTCTTTTTCTCTTTCTCTGACTTTGCTTGGCTCCAGACCCCGGTTTCCAAAGCTACATAAATTGCTTAGGGCACAAAGTTCTTGGATCTAATTTGTACCATAAGGATATAGTAGTTGAGGATGAAGTTGGTCTTGAAGAGAGAGGAAATGTCAAGACAGCCTAGTCTGGGGCAGGGACTAAGCCTGCAGCTTTGCATTTGGAAAGACTGTGAAGTGTGTTGTAGGCTTGCCTCTTGTGGCTCTGGACCCCACCTGTGCCACTTCTAGGATACGGGGATATTGTTGGAACATGAGACCAGGTCTGCTCTGATGAATGAGAAGAAAGCTTTTCCTTGTTTTCCCTAAGCACTATGCCTCATGAACTCTGCTGCCTCAGAAACTGAGATTTCTTTTCCCATCAAAGTGAGGATATTGGCACCACGGGATGTTCTGTTAAGAAAACAGGCTGACTATACAATGCAAACAAAACTGTTATGCAGAATATAGACTTTTCCAGAGAAGAGTATATTATCACTGGACAGTTTTTCTGTTTCTATCGAATGTTCTCTATTCAGTAATACAACAGACCTTTTCCTGTCTCCTGTCTCTCTGAAGTTTAGCACATGGAGGTTGTACTTAGTAGTAAGCATCTGTTACCTACTGTATCATCGCCCTATGTACTATTCTGTCAGGAAGTACAATTCCTCATTTGAAAAATTAACACAGGTTCATAATTTCTGGGGTATACAGTGTTTCCTACTTCAGGGGTTTAGTACTTCACCACTGGCCATACTCAGGAAGAAGGTTGACTCACAGAGATGAAATTTCTGATGTTCATTACTCTCTGAAATTGTCCTGATCTGACAAGTATGCTACTTCATTGTGGTGACTTCGACAGGTCCATGATCTTCCAAGATGAAACACTTACTGTAAGCCAGGCATCTGCAGTCCATTTAGTAGATTTAATTGCAGACCTCAAAGATGAAGGGAAAATACTTGTTTTATTTATGGGCTGTATAACTATAGAGTCATCAGGAGAAGCTAGTGTTCTGTGCAGAGAGAGACCTCAAAGTACCTCGTTAATGGATGACAGCATGAATGCAATTCATTAATGCCGAAGATGTTATTAATGGGTGTAAACAAGAATCTCCGTTTTTCAGCGGATGTGTTCTACCATTCTGGTGGCTGAGGCCAAGAGTGTGTCTGTTACATTCTGCTGAAATTTCCCCAGACCCCATGATGAGTGAAGTGTATGAGGAGAGAAATAATTACACTTGCCAGGGAATTACTTTCATAATTCACCCACAGCTCTGCTCTGTGCAAGTTATGGCTCAGTTGGTTTTCACGGCACCTCCACAGCACTGATAGAGAAGCAGGGTTGCATTATGCACATCCAAATGGGTATTGCAGGGCACCATTGATTAGGCTCTTTTATGGTTTGTTGCTGCTGTGGTTGCTGTTCATATTAGGGAGGCTTAATTGCAGTATCCAGGAAAAAAACCTAAAACATAACTAGAACTGCCCATCCATTACAGTTCAATTTCTATTATGGAAAGATGAAGGGAATTTGCCCAGTTCCATTGCACAATTCCCATTGCCAACGCTATGAAAGAACTCACCCTTGAACTGGTGTTTACTGAATTGAAGCACCACTCTTTACTGTAAGACTGGGGAATGGGAATAAAACTCTTGGAGTACTTTATTTTCAGTGTCATTCTTGATTATGGACTTACTGACTTTTCTCATGTAACATAGCCAATATATTAAGTGGGTTTGTTTGGCATTTTTCCTGGTTTATCTACCACTCTGACTTCAGAGAATCTAAAACATTTCTTTAGTTTGCTGCAGATGCACACACCTTGAGCAAATTATTTTGATTCCCATATCACAGCTCTAGCACTGGCCCTCACAGGAAGAGATTTTTGGTCTTTTCCACAAATACTAGGAAATATGCAGGTACTTGGAGCCCTAAGAGCCTATGGGTAGGAAGTGGGTGCTGTCCTGTTCCTCCAGGACAGATCTTGATTAGGTTAGCAGACCTCAGCTGGGCAGGGGTTCTTGTTGACAAGGTTGCCAAGCTGACAGTATTCAAAGGACTGATTCTGTTCTCCCAGCTTTTTTCCTGGGCTTTGCTGCCAGCCTTTCTGCCCTAACAGGCAAGTCCTGGCTTCTGATTACTTTTTTTTTTTTTTGGAGACTACTAATGGCACAAATAAAGGAAGACGAAATCCTCCCGTTCCAGTGTCAAGTTATGTAGACAAAAAGGCTGCTGATAGAGCAACTGAGCCAGATCATCAGCTCTTTGTTGTTTCCATTGGGCATATAGGGGTCACAAGCCAAGGAGAGGTGAAATTATAATATTTGGACTTTTCTGTCACCTCTGAAGTGCTCTTCCAGCCTCTGGGCAGCACAGGATACCTTCCACACTTAACCAGCTTCTCACTAGAAGGAGAAACCGTCTAGTACAATTTCAGCAGCCTTGAGGCTACCCTAAATTAAACTGGGACCATCTGATGCTTCTCCATTTCAGGCATTAAGTTCATGCCTTTCTTGTTCTGAAATTCCTGATTCAGAGCTCAAGAAGATTTAGATAAAGCCACTTTTGTGTTTGCTGCTTTTGACCCTGCTTTTGACTTATGCTTTAAAAGACAGAAAGTTGATGTCACGTATGAAGTGCAAGAGGGAGCTCCCTTTGAATCAGCTCCCACTGGTAATCAACCCTATGAACGTGAGGTTGTTGTTGAACTTCCAATCCTTATGAAATGGATTCAGAATTTATGAGAATTTAGAGCTCAAGCAAACCGATGTGACTACTATGAGACGACAGCAATAATTAAATCAAACATGATATTTTCCCTGAAAACTAAACAGCATGCGTTGAAATATGAGGATTTTAAATGCAATTTTTTCTTTCCTTCCCGGCCTGTCAGGTTGCCATTCAGCTGTCCAAATCAAATGCTGATGTGCACAAATAATAAAAGAGGAAAGGAAAGTGGGGTTTGCCTTTTGGAAAGACTATCTATTAAATCCTTTAAGCTCTTGACTTGAAACACAAAATACATATTTAAAAATTTATATTGATATTTATGTATCAATATGTGCCCTGGTCCTATCCCTCTCTTCCCACCTGAAACTGAACCATGGAACTGCACAAAAAGGTCCACAACCAAAATTGTAGATCAAATATTGTTACAATTTAAATGTGATGTTGGCAGAGACAAGACAAAACTAATTTAATTTTTCCTGTCAGTCTCTGTAGTAGATCAATTAAACTGCCAAGCGGATCAAATATTTCAGACTGTATTTATTACATTAAGTATTTATGTTCAGGCTGGGCATTTAAAGTATGATCTCATATAGGAATAGAAGGAGGTTCAGATCAGTTCAGCAGAATTTGCTGTAAGTTAATGGAAATCAAATTGTGTATTTTAATTTTGTGTACAGGAGGCAGTAAGTTCCTGAAAGAAAGCAAGCAGTACCCTGTCCGTATTGCAGCAACTTGATATAAATCTCGTTAAACTAATCTCAGATTGTCATAGATGTTGGTGGGAGCTGGATCAAGATCTAGGGCTAATGGCTTAACCCTGACTGATTTTGATGGGAGCTGGATGCCTGAAGTACTCTGAAGATTTGAGACAAGTAAGGAACAATTCCTTCCTTCCCCACTGTGGACTCAGGGCTGCTGCAATAAGATGTTAAAAATCACTGCTGCCTGCTATATATGGATGCCTCTTTCTTGGTCAGCGTTACTTTTCTGGAGATTGTGGGCTGACTGATGGGCAGGTGGAGACCTTGGACTCCTGAGTTTCCCATTGATGGTCTGGGCTTTGTGCTCGCAAAGTCTGACACATTTCACTGGACTTATTATCTGCAGATTCAGGTAACTGTGGGGTAGAGCCAACCTTCTTTACAACATACATTAAAAAGGAACAGAAATCCTATTCTCTATTCTAGCTGGAACCTGGAGCTAATTATGTTTTTTACTTCACTTTTTTTCATGTGTGAGCTGTTTGCAAGTGTTTTTAATGCAGTGAAAATGAAAGGAATGGTTTATGGGTGAATTATTGCTAGAGATAGCTTAGTTTCCACCACAGGTAACTGCACCCTCAGGTTGCAGAGCCACTAGGTAATATCAGGGCTAATTATTAAGGAAAGAGCTTAGGCTGGTACTGAATACTGATAAATATTTTATCCCTCTAACAATGGAATGAAAATCATTCTTAGGGGATGGAGCCGATTCCTGCTGTTTTGAAAAGGGCAAGACTGCTTTCCACATCTCCCCACCTCCCACCCAGCAGTGTCTGTGCCCAGCCCTGCATTAGGCACCGCAGGCCAGCCCTGCCCGCAGCCTGAGAGCTGAACAGCTGCGTTTGGAAACCTCACTCAGTTTGGGTTAGGAAGCAGCAGTGCAAAGGCAGCTGATGCACCTGCAGGCCTCCCGGCTCCCCCACCTCCGAGCAGAACCCGAAGATGGTGGGACGTGGTGAAAAAGACCTGCTGCAAACTGCAGGGACTCTGAAGGGCCTCTTCTCTCTCTTGTTAAAACAGGGCTGGCCAGAACCCCTGAAGTGGCTGCGATTCAACAGGGCAAAATATTACTTTATGAGCATGGCTGGTGGTAGCAAAAACTGTAAGTTGTGTTACTGAGTGGATTTTATTACAAACCCTCTTTCTGACCTGCTCAAAACAGCCACAGAATTCAAGATGGAGCCTCCTAGAGCTAAAAGCAAAAGAAGCAGAAGATTTTCGTCGAGTGCTGAAACTTGCTTGTGCTTGAATGTCTGGACCTGTGGAAATGTTGGTCTGCTGATCATATGCTTTATCAGAGAAGTATTACAAGAGAAAAGGCTTTTTTTCTTTTATATTAATGGGTTGTCCTTTGTAGAAGCTGTTTTTTGAAATACAAAGAGTTCATTTTCCTGAATGTTACTTGCAACCACAAATCTTTGACAGTTGCTGTGAAGAAGTCTTGCCAAAATCCTAAAAACAAACAACTGGCTGCCTTCATTCTTAGCAGATGGGTGCTGACCCGTTGCTACCAAGAACAGAAGTGTAAAACTCTGCAGGTTATTAGTTCCATCACTTAGTCATGAGCCATTTAACTCAAATATTAACTGCAGAAATTAAAGCAAGTCCTTGGCTTGGAAAGATCAGGGAAAGATACTGCATCGTGTCAGGATGTGTGTGGCTGGACGGTTTCTTGTAGAAAGGCAGCATACCAGCAAAGACAGGCTTTTGCCAGGGGTGTAAATGAAGATGTGGAGTTTGTGTGGCTTCTAAGACCCCTGAAAAATGGTGACTAATGGTGTCTGGTTTTTTAACCAGAGAGTAAATTCAAGAAGTAGCTCAGCCATCCACCCTTCTTCCCCATCCTACTCCTCTGACACATTCTCCATCATTCAACAGATGCATCTAAGTTGGGTACCAGCGTGGCTTTTTGAATGGACTGCATGTCCTACCCCATGATCAGCTTACACTTCCAGGTGTGCTTGTTTGGGAACTGGCCCAAGCTGCAGCATTATCAGAGAGAAGCCAGAGGAAGAGCCTGCCATGTTCCAGGTCAGGAAGGCAGCTGGTGGAGTGAGGACTGCCTCTGTCAAGGGTTTGCAGGGAAGCTTTTTGGCTTAAAGGGAGAGGAATCACTTCATCCTCTCTCCAATGTTTTCTTGCCTGCTTGGAACAGCCATGTGTCTCAAATGACAGGGTAGAGATGCTCTAGCCCATCTCTCCTGAAGGGACTCTTAAGCTGTATCACAGCAGCAACTTCAGGTAGCCTTGGCTCACTTCTGGAGGTCATTCTCTTTGAGGTGTCATCCTTAAGCAGCATAGACATTGAATGGGTAAAGGTAGAACAGGGTCTTGCAGGTAGACATGGTGCCAGTGGTTGGCAGGGGCCTGGCCAAGGTAAAGTATCTCATCTTACAGTGAGATAGGAGAAGGTCCTCATAACAACTGGAATATTTCCACCCACCTCCCTGCTGTAATCTTTCAGGCAAAGATAAGTGATGGAACCCTTACACTCACCCACCAAACGCTGCTGCCCACATTGATCAAGCTCAGTGTGCAGGTGCAGGGCAGGGGACATCTCCAGCATGGGGCTGATGGCAGCCACAGAACAGCAGCTTGGTATTAGAGGAGGGAATGAGCTGTGCCTTGCTTATGAGGAAATCTTGTGTGATCTGAACTTCACTGCTCACTTCTGTCTCTACTTCCCTGTTGCACTCTGTTTGTCACCCTGGATGACTCACAGTGTAAGATCCTTCTTACAGAAGGATCATCAGAACAGGATATTGGTTTTCTAGCCCTGATTCAGAGAACACCCGTGTACTCAATAAAGGTCAATGTACCCACTAAAGATCAACCCCATCTCTGTCCTCTTCAGACTGACCATGGAGGGAACAGTCAGTCTCCGTGACCCTCCCCAGCAGTGACGGTGCCTTCTCTCCTTCCTCCGCAGGGAGCCCGCTGTGCTCGTGCTGCGTTCCAGACCCCATGGGCCTCTCCTTCCTGCCCACCTACGGCTGCCAGAGCAACCGCACCGCCAGCGTGGCCGCGCTGCGCATGAAGGCGCGCGAGCACTCGGAGGCTGTGCTCCAGTCTGCCAACCTCCTGCCTGCCACCAGCAGCAGCCCCCCTCCTCCTGCCAAACCCGGCCCCGAGGGCAGCCAGGACAAGCAGCCCCCTCCAGCCAAGGAGCACATGGAAGGGGAGAAGAGCGTATGAGACCGGCGTGGTGCGGGCCCCTCAGCTCGGGGCAGTGCCCCACCGCCGGCGCTCTGCCGTGGGGTGAACTGCAGCGTGGCCGTGCCCAGAGGGACATCGTGGGGCCACCAGGGACCTGGCACAGCTGAGTGGCCTCTTTGGCTGCCTTTCACGTGCCCTTGCTTTTCTTGTGTCGCTGTAGGTTCATTTCCCTGATTTATCAGCACTATCTGTGTTTGGAAACATTTGTGAAACGGTTTTAATTCCCCTCCCCATACATCCCAGGGACACTGAAAGGCCCAGGATCCTGGCTTGCTCCTGCACATCTCGACTTCCCACTCTGCGTGAAATGGATGGCTGGAAGCAGCACGTCACCTCCAGATGTGAGTTCTGGGGCAGGAGATGCACCCAGGCACCAGTTACTCCACCACTCACAACAGAGGGGAAAGAATATCCAGGTATATCCCAATTTGGCCTGCTGTTTTCTGAAGGCATTTGAATTCAACCAAACCTTTCCCAGGCAATCCAGGTGTAAGAGAAGCAGAAAATAGAACAAAACTCTTCATAATGTTTTCCTTCTGTCTTCTTTTCTCTGAAAGTGAGACTTCCCATGGAGTAGATTACTGGGAAATAGCTGAGATCAGTTTACTTGTGACTTGCACTAGCCTCTGTGTGAACATTAGTGTATTATTCTTGCCATTCCCTGGGTTAGACATGAAAGATACATGACTTCAGAGTGGTGTTCACAGCTTCAAACAGTAATGCTGGTATTTAATGGAGAGTGCAATTTTCTGTAGATCTGCACAAAGCTGGGGGTATTTTGACATCACTGTCTTGAAAAAAGAGACTGGAAGACAAAAATAATCCTTCATTGCTAGACTGCAAATATGTTTTTCCATGTTTTGTTTTTAATAAAGAGGAAATAAAGCTTGGAAGGATATTCCCTTATGCCATCCAAATTCAGACTATTCCATTTACCAAAAGCTTGTAATGAATCTAGATATGAAAAGATATTAATTATTATAGATTGGGAACGGTGCAAAGTAGAAATTGATACCATAGTAATTATAGTCTTATCTCTCACCCAAACCTACCCAAAGCAAAGCAGACTAAGATCTGAAGAGCAGCAATTTTAATCCGGGGTGCCTTACATTTTTTTCCACAGGAACTGCACATGCAGATTTAAGCTTGGTGACATAGACTTGAATTTTTCATGTGCCATTTGCAGACTGCTTGGGTGTGTCCACAGGTGTCCCTGGAGAACAGGCTGAAACCACTTCTCTGAGACTTTGATCAAGTAACATGGAGGCCAGTGGAAGGATTCCTGTCACCTCTGATCCTGCACATTGTGCTGTGGACCTCCTTGAATGTGCTGAGCACATGCTTTTACACAGGGTTTGGTTTGGCTGTTCACAGGATCCAGGTTTGGGGCTGTGTTTGGAAAGGCAGTCCTGAGTAAGTTTGGCAGCAAAAATATTTCCTCCATGTAACTGATCTCAGCCCATGAATTTCACAGAACCTGGGACTTTTCTGGGGCTCACAGGACCCTCTCACACCCCCTGGTGCACACCTTCCTCTCCATGAGGCACGGTTTGATGTCAGGGGTGGGAGACCTGGTGTTCGTGGGGTGGTGTGGCAGCACCAGCCACCATCATTGTCAAGGAGCTAAGGGTACCAGGCACCCCCAGAGTGGAGTTTGTGTCTTCTGGGCACAAGCCAGCAGAAAGGGCATTGCTGGGTCTGTCCTTAGGTCAGAGAACAAAGAAAAGTCAGACAGGACCCACATTCATCAAATTGAGTAATTTTGCTTTACTTCTGTCACATAGTACATTTCTTTTGGGTATCCTTAACTGTCCTAACGCAGGGAGGGGAAGGTACAGTAGTCTGTGATCTACCTTTGTTCTCCAGCTTCAGGAGCTGCTCTGCTGAACTGTGAGTAGAGGTGGCTTCTCTGGCTGCAAGTTATGGCTTAGTTCAACAACAGCAACAACCTTTTTTTTCCACCAAAATAACAGAGATCGCTGTGTGCTTTGTTGTGGGGAGTGGTTTGAGGAGAGAGAATCACTGTTTTCTTAGTGATATTCCCAATCATAATTTTTTTCTCCCTCCTAAAAAACGACTTAAAAAATATTCCAGTCCAAAGAGGCAGGCCCAACTTTGTTTCAACATAATTACCTTGCATTCAGTTGAACTTCAGCCCTTCTCTACACTAACTCTTCAATCTAATTGTTTGATTAAACTCGTATTTCCTCCAGAAAGGTACATAAATAAGTGAATTGTTGAGCAAATTAAGAATACTTAACAGCATTGCATCTGAAAAGTAGTTACGCTGATTAAATTTTCTGTCCTTGAGGATTTTCAGGAAATTACTTTTGATCGTCAATAACACAATTAAGTAAACTACACGCACATTAGCATGAATAATTGATAAGAAATTATGTATTACCACGAAGCACTGATTTAATAATTCATGAGGCGACACTCTAGTGACTGTGCAAAACTGGATAACATCGATAAGTCTGCCTGATGTTGCTGGAAATGCTGCAAATACAAACAAGTCCACAGTTTTGTTGTACAATAAAGGAAAGTATCTGATGCATGCTGTAGTTTCAGTTTAATACTTGAATAAATTTAGAAAGAAGACCCTGAAAAGCTCCTGTACTGTTTTCATTTGGATCAATTTCTCTGTGCAAGCACCTGCTTTCACATTGATGACTGTCCAGTTCTGCTTAGACCACAGTGATGCTGCAGAGTGAGGGAGCTTCTCCCATGCACAGCTGGAACCTGCTGAGTGCCTCAGAACTTGCAAAATTAGGGGACTCAAAGGTTTACAAAGCCTCCTGGTAAGGAGCAAAGCAGCATTAGTCCCCCTTCATTCTGAGGTCTTCAGTGTCTGATGTGTCTGTGATTATAATTATTCAGAAAGACTTTGTGGGTGATTGCTCTAAGTCAGCCAAAAATGAAGCTGATTTTTGTGTTTTGAGTGTACACAATGCTGGTTAAACCCTCGGCCAATTCTCTGACAATTCTTGCAGTTTGCCGAGGAGAGGCAGATATATATTTGTGTTCTTGTCAGCATGTTGGGGAAACCAGGGCATGGTGAGCCACCTCTTCCTCTCAACTTGTGATCTGAGACCTGTCTGCTCAGGGAAGTGCATCCCAAGAGAGCTTGCTTGAAGTCACTCAGCAGTAGCACAAGGGCAAGAGTAAAACTCCAGAGTTCATGTCTCAGTCATGCTTGTTTCTAGCCACCAGACCCTGCTCCCTTCCAGATGGACTGCCCACTGCAGATGAGCCACCTGCCTGCTTTCTGTGCTGTCATATATCAGGGCTATGCCACTTAAACTGCTCTAATGGCCATTTCAGTAGCTCTGATTAAGTCTGACATTTAAAAGTTTATAACTCAGCTATAAAAAGTCACTCAGGCTGAACCCCAGCTTGAGAGGCCCAAGCCCAAGGGGATGATTTACATGAGAGCTACTCCAAAATTAGCCGGCATGGTGGTTTTTTGGTTATATGAAGGAAAAATGGAAGCCCGGGGTTTACGGGATGGATGTCAGACAAATATGTTTTGTTTGACAGCTAACTGCATTGCCACTGGGTCCTATGCAGTAATTGTCTCTGAATTTCTGTACTAGCATGAGCCATGCGTAGCATGAACTGTGCCAATGTTGCTTGCTTAGGTTTGGCAAAGCCTCTCCAATCCTGGGCTCCTTTCTCAAGAAATCACAGACAATGCCCAGGCTCCCCCTCATCCCCCGCCTTCCCAGCATCCTCATTCGCGACGCTGCGGAAAGCCTGCGGTCCTGCCTCCAGCCCCGCTGCCGACTCTCGGCTTGTGCCACGGCCGTGCCGCGATTCCCCCGGCTCCGGGGCCGAGCCTGGCGCTGGGCATCCAGGAGCCCCTGCTTGGGACGTGTGTGGGGCGACCACAGCGCACTGGGCTGGGTTTTGTACATGGGGGTTGCTGCGAAGTGCCACACCGTGGGGCTCCTTTACAAGGTTGCACGCCATTCTCTCAGCTCTCCATGCTTGTTACCTCTTACACATCTATTTAAGCCCCCTTATGCCTATGTACATTGTGACAGGAAATGTGGAGCTGTGTTTTCACCTTCGCTCAGTTATGCTTTAGGCTAGTCCTTCCTACACTGCATGCTGGATAGTAATGAGATTGTTGGTCTAATTGGCTCTTTATTAGGAGTATTATTTACAGCAATGCTGAAGGCCATGTGCGTGCAGATAAAGATGTTGGTTTACCATTAAACTCTTCCTTCTTGCAGTCGGTGCCCTCCGCTCTGTTCCCCACAGATTGCTGCCCTTGGTGAGTTTGGGATGACGTTCTCTCCACTTCCCAGAGGAGTGCCCCATACCAGGTCATGACCAGGGATAAAAGCCTGCTGTGTCTCTGGGAAGTCTGCACTTCTGCTGTGTACTCAAGCTTTCTGCTTCCCTGCAGCAGAAAGAAGCCAGCGCAGTGTGGGAGGAAGTCATTTGCTGCCGGGTGGACCACAAGGGAACAGGGGATGGAGATGAAGTGCTTGTGGTGTGCTGCTGTGGCACGTTCTCCCTCTAAAAGAGCTGCCGCTCAATAAAGATCCTGTTGTGCTTGGCTGGCGGTGTGGTGGAAGCCGTGTGTGAAGCAGGGGAAGTGAGATGCCCTGAATTGATACCCGAGCCCTGAGTACATAATTCAGACCTCTCCACTGAAGAGTTTGACACCCCTCTCTGAGATCACAGTGTGGCCTGAGGGCGGGGGTTTGCACCACCACAATGCCATAAGTAAAAGAGCAACGGAGTACAATAAACAATACTGTATTCTTTCCAGTTAAAAACTTCCTTTGTAATGTAGTAAAATATTGACTTTAGGTGGCCATATTACCACAAAGCAAGATCTTTTCCTGATAACAACCAAAGAAGCATTTACACAGACCTGGCTTGTGGAAATATGAATTTCATTGGTCTATAGCACATCCAGCCTTAGTTGAAAGTGATGTGTTGACAAAATTTTAATAATAAAACCACAGTGTCCTTGTGTCTGCCCTAAGCTGTCTGCCACAAGTAGGTGCTGGTCTGCTGTTTCAGAAGTCTGAGCATCATATTTTGGAGTTGTGAGATGTTTCCTGTGGTAAACTAGTAATAGTTAAATCTCATCAGGATTTAAAATATTTCCTTGCATAACTCTTCTAGTATTAAATTTCAATGGGTTCTTCTGTAGTCAGTGTTTTTTCAATGTAACATCCATAATACAAAACAGAGAAGGCAAAAAAAACCCCCACTGCTTGTGTCATTTTACCAGGAAGAGTTTTCACATGCAGAGCAACAAAAGGCAGCTTCTAGAACTCTGTTCAGATGGGCCTGGAAGTTATTAAAGCTGCTTCTGCTCTCAGACAGTTCAGCTAAATCACTCTACAGTGTCCTGGAGCACCTGAGACTGTGACAGCTGTTTGTACAGAGAAAATACCCACTCCTCTGGGCTGGTCTAATGGCAGGGTGGCTGTTCCTGACCTGCTTTCTAAGCCCCAGCCCAAGGCAGAGTACTGTGACACTAATGCCATATACAGGTGGACACCTGGAAGTGTGTCATCCTTCATGGCTTACTTACCCATCTTCTGCCCTAACAATGGCCTGAACATGCTCTGAGAAGTTCCTTCAGCCCAGACTGGGAGACCTCTGATAGATTCAATCTGTTTTAGCTCAGAAAATGCACCCCGAGAGCAGCAGCCATCAGAAGGCAGGCCAGACACAGCCAGCATGACACACACCACTTGGGACTGGTCAAGGCCAGGAGAAAACTTTTCATTTTTAATTAAACTGTGTTTGCTTTGTCAGCTGAACTGGTTTACCTTTCAGTTCTTCTGTTTCAGAATTCTTTTTTATTAAACTCCAGCATTCAGTATTGGCCCTAGAGACTAACACTTGCTATAGTGGCAAATTTATTAGGACTCCCCTAGGTACAAATAGGCCAAGTTTTTTATTATGTGCACACAGCTTCTTTACACCCACACTGTACATGAGGCAATGTGTTAAATAAGATCCAAAGCCCATTAAATGAAGAAGCCCATCTCTGCAAAGAAGACTCCCCAGGAACCTAAACTCTGCCTGTTATATCACAGCTGGCTCACCCTTGCTACGCCATGCTGGCTGAAGCCATTAGGTTTTGGCAGATGCTTGAGAACCAAGATACTGATGTGATCACCAGCCTTGGCACAGCAAGGGATAGAAGCATCCCTGGGAGTTACTTTTTATTAGAAATATTTCTATAGCAGTGCACTAGAAGTTGGCTGCTGGCAGGGAAGGAAGATCTACAGGAGAAAAGAGCTGATTCTTTTTCTCCTCTGAACCATTACTTTAGAGCTAAACCCAACTGGGACTGAGCCAGAGGTTCTCCGGGGAGGATTTGACAATCACCATCCGACAAGGGGCAGAAAGAAAGTTTCAAAATCCCTCTCAGAAAGCCAAATACTTGAATACTTCTCCTGTGGGTCTGAACCTGGGAGTAATCCAGATTGATGCTGCTGCTTGTTCAGATAAATAACACAGACAACAAGCAGGCAGACATCCTCTGTGTGTGTGTGAGCAGGCACATTCAAACCGCAGCTTCCCCTCTCTTTTGGTGGAGTTCCCCTCGCAGGGCTCGGGAGCAGCGTTTAGGTGAGCCAGCCTCATGCACCCCAGAGCCCCTTCTCTGCCAGTGAAGCCCAGGACCCACTGCACAAGGTTTTATCCCTGCCTCCACTGTGAGGCTGTGGGGTGGAGCTCGCAACCTGGGTCCAAGCTGGAAGGAAAGGAAGGGGGAGAATTTCTTACTCAGTAGTTTTTGACTAGCTATCCCTTTGCACCGTGACAAGCCAACGTGAGCCCTATGTTACTCTGGTTTTCTTCAGTGCAGACGTTCTGAAGGGAGATATTTCTTGCTAGGGGGTCCCCTCTGTTAGTAATTGAATGAGTCTCCATAGAGGTGACTTGTCCCTTCAGAAGCCATCTGGGACCCCTCAGTGCCTCTGTTTCACCCTGCCTCAATGCCACACTGCCTTGTCTGCATCACATCGTCACCAGAGATGAGCACCAGTAGTGCTGAAGATACAAGTGACACTGTTTGTCCCCCACAAAGGGATCACTAGATCTTGGCTGAAATTCTCTTTTGAAGTAGCTTGTTGATTTGATTCAATTTGTTTTTGTTATAATGTTGGAGGTCTGCTGCTCTGTACAAATATCAAGTGTCTACAGAGCTGCTGAGGCTGGGGAGCCTCTTGTCTGTAGGAAACTCTGAAAATCTTCAAATTCCTACCCAGTTCAGCTGAAATCAAACTTTTAAGAAAATAATCCACTGAGTTAAGAGCTATGCTTTTTCATCAGCTTGATGAATCACATACATATTAAAATCACTTCAGTGACACTGGGACTCTTCTGTTCTTCAATACACAGTTTGCCAGACACTGTGAAAGCAGGAAAGGAGTGAACAAATGAGAGTCTTTGTTTTTAATTAGATTTTAGAATTACATTAATGAGACAGAAAAGGAGGAGCCAAAGTACTGGAAACACCTTATTCTTGCTGCCACTGCATGGGCAGGTGATTTAGCCTTTATTTCATACTCTCTGTCTCTAGGGCTTGTATGTGCCCAACCAAAACAGCTCCTGCATGTAAAGGTCTGGCCCACAATTTAACAAGGCCTGTAAGGGAGCAAACCTTAGCACCTGCCACAAGGGAGAATTGCATTGGCCAGATGCTATTTTTATAAATGATGACACCTTTTAGGCACACTGTTCTTCCTTCATCTTTTCCCCCTGCCCTCTGTCAGGGACCCTCTTTCTTCCTGAGCTCAGCTCCTCACATTTCTATCAGCAGGAGGGAACATTTTGGCCTTGCTACAGGCAGACTGGGAAATACTTGTGCTGGCACAGCTGGCAATAAGCAGCAAGGAGCAAAAAAGTCTTCTAAACAGCCCAGCATGTTATGGAGGATGATGTCTGCTGTGTGCTGTTAGCTAACAGCATGTACACAGCAATGTGAGCATTAATTTGGGGGAATTAGGAATGAGCCAGGGTTTAGTCCGATTCAGGCTGGATTTAGGATTAGCCATAATAAAAAACACACATATTGGGATTGGGTGGTTTTATCTGTGGCCTCTGAGCATCAGAGACCTCATCCTGCTCAGCCTGATCGGGTGTATGCGACCGTGGCTGACAACGCTGTTCCAGCAAATGCCCACAGTACAGATACAGTCACATGTATAAACCTTTGTTTTACCCCCAGCTCAGCGTTATTTGCAGGGTGAAGGGTATTTACCTGCTGAAGGAGTGCTTCAAGTGTAGTGTGGATGTACCATTGCCTTTACATCCGTGCCACTAGCACAGCATGAATGTCACTGGAAGCTTTCCAAGGACCAGGCTGTTGTTTGGGGTTTTCAGATGAGAAGCGTAAAAATTGGCAAGTGTAAACCACGTGGTTGTTGTCCTGCTGAGCCTGCTCAGATAACCTCTCAGCATACCCCAGGGATGCAGATACTGCACACCATTAACCATGTCTCAGATGCCCGGAAGGATATAAATCCACAGCCAGGTTCCTGTACCTCTGGAAAACACGGTCAGTCAGCAGCGGGAATAGCCCCCTGCGGTGTTAATAGGAGCTTGTCAGCGTGGAGCCGACATCCCGAGCTGCATCCAGAGCCACGGACTGTCCGGCACAAGAGGGAGCTCCACTGTGGCTCATCGTGACAGCCGGTGCTGGGAGCTCTTGCCTGTGACGGAATAAGAAACTGCTCCCCTCACACAGCCATTCTGATGAGAGTAACATCTCTTCCTCATTCCAAAATGGACAAAAAAACCCCTAAAGCACCACCACCACCAGCAAAACAAACCAACCAACCAACCAAAACCCACAAACATTGGGGAAAAAAAGTCAAAACAATATTCAGCTCAACAAACTACAAAGGAATAAACCAACAAACACTCTGTGATATTTGAAACCCTTTTCTTTATCTTCAAATTCATAATACATGTTTTTAAATTAATGATTTATTTAAAAAGTAGTTTCAGTCCAAAAGAAAAGGTCCAGGACTGTTTACTTAGACATCCATGTAAGAAAATGAGTACTTCTCAATATTTTTTGAGCAAATTTCCCACCTGACTAGACAGAATATGAAAAAATATTAACACTCCAAATGTGCAGGCTTTTTACCAGCAATTTCTGTGTTGTCAAAGCAGTGTCTTTTTCAGCAAAGAAGCTGTTTCACTGGAAAATTCCTGCTAAGGTGCAGTCATGTGACTTGGCTGTGTCAGTAGGTTTTTGGTCCAGTACTCCAGCTGGTATTTGATCCCTCTTGGTTTATGTTAGGGCTCATCTGGTTGCTAAGGAAAGGAGTTTATGGGAGCAGGATCAGTGCTAGGGCCAGTTCTGCTGCTGGGTTGAACTGTTGGGGCTGATCCCGTTGTCATGAGGAGTGTTTGTGTCTTGGGCTGATAACGCGGGGGGTTCAGGAAGGGAGCAAAGTAAGCAAAAGGGAATCTCCATCCCCTGTTACAGTTCCACCTGGCCCAGCCTGGGGGACTACCCAGGACTCACCACCTGCAGCACCTTTAGCGAGAGGGGACAATGTGTGGGTGACCACCCCACCTCCAGCAGAGAGACGGAGGTGTGGGGGCATCCCAGGTACAACTCTAGTCCTGGCACGAATGTGGAAAGGAGCAAACATTCATCTCCCTGGGGTAGTGGAACATGGGAACCCCAGGGCAAAACAGAGCTCCCTAGGGGGAGCTGCAAGTAACAGGGCATGTGCTCTGACAGTGGGAGGTGAAAAGGACAGTTGAGGGCACTGCTTAGACCATGTCCAGACACCTCAGAAGAACATGAATACTGTATCTATAATTTTATGTAGACATGTCTATACATCTCGATACATGTCTACACAGGTAAACATCCATGTATGGGTGCACTATTGAGAATAACATTTTCTTAGTATAAAGTGGTAGGAAATTCTCCTTTCATTCTTTTTCTAACTTTTTCTTTTGGAAATTTCAAATAGCACAGACAGTTTTGGCATGGAATAATGCTGGAATGTTTTCACCCACATTCCTTGGGAATGGATGCAGTCTCAGGGCACCTCTTCCAGGCAGTCAGTGCTCACCAGCAGGAACTGATTCTACCAACAGACTTTCAGGAATCTCAGGGATTCAATCAAAGAGAATCTCTCTTCAGACAGATCCAGTTCTCATCCCCTGCAGCTTATCAGCACTAGGAATAGAAAGAAGGATCAATGTTTATCTTAGAGTCTGTCATCTCTGCCCTGTTGATGTAAGGATGGTCCTGAAGAAGGCCACCTTGGCTCACTTGAGATGCTTCACGTTGGTGATAACACTGACAATGCTGGCATAGAAATAATTCCATTTTTGTATGCTCTGAATGCTGCCATTCCCTGTGCCAGGTTTAAGCAAGTGAAGGGACAGCTGTGATAAGATGAGGCTCTGATTGCCAGTGGGAAGGAGTGTGAACACACTGGGGAGCTCCATGACAAGGGAGTCCAAGTCAGCATAGGGGACAGTCAGCCTGTCAGGCAGTTTGCCTTTGGCAAGCCCTGGCTTCTCAAAGTGCAGCTCCAGATTTGAACATTTTTTACATTTGGCTGGAGTTCAGCTTCTTTCCTTTGCTAGAAGGATTTCAAAGATTGTCCCTGCTTCTCACAGAGTCTTCCCTCTCTCCTTCTTTCAAAGTACCCCAGGCCTCAATTTATTCAATATGGACTGGGACACGGGAAAGTGCTTATTTTTTAGCACTGCAAGCTGCTTCCACCAAGGCTTGAGTTAAATCTGCTTTAATAAAAACACAGAGCTTTAGTCAATTGGGACATAAATGATTTCTCTTCTGCACTATTGGAATGTTGCTTTTAAAGTATGTTCAGTAGCATATTAGAAGCAAGTCTCTAATTGGCCATATAGTACCAAAGACCTGACTATCTAATGTGAGAAATCAACATCATGAAAAGTTTGAGAATATCAAAAAGAAGCAAGGGAAGACCACAGGTCATTTTCAGCCATTCCCTATCCATTTAAACCCCATAATTACAATATTATATTTAGTATCAGGGGACAGCGGTAAATGTGAGATCATCATTAGACCAGAATAATCATCCTAAAGACAAAATTAATTAATCATTGACCTCTGTAGTTATAATGAGGATTTCACAAAAAAACCCCAAACACACTGAAGTTCAATTTACTCAAGTGTTCCATGTTCTTTATCTCCTATAAGGCTCTGAAGCAGAGTTTCTTTCATAAAAATGACTGATGTACACCAGTTGCTCCTAATTACACATTTATGTGTATTCACTAGAGCCCATGTAACCCATCATGTGCAATATCACCAGCTTCTGATGCTGCTTTTCGGTGAGAGACAGGATCAAACTTAGAGATTTTTATTTATTCAGAAATGAAACAGAGTATATCCCCCAAATACAGATATGCAAACCTGTCAATGTATTTCTGGTAAAAACATAACCAGCCAACTATTATCTTTTTGGTCTGTTATATTCATATCACAGTAGCACTTTCACTGTCAGCAAGGACTGCTTGGCTACTCAGGGATCAAAGTAGAGCAAACCTAAATAAAATTCCCAGTGTGGACAAGGACTGAGCCAGAATCACTCTGAGGAGAGTCTCCACTGTGTTTCATAACACAACACACAATAAGAGAAGATGAGGAGAAATGTGAAAAAAACCAAGTTACACACCTGGCAACTTCCCCCAGGTGGACGGGACACAGGTAATACAAAAGCCCTGATGTCCTCTGGGTGGTGGCAAGAAGGTGATCATCTCCCAGTGCTTTTGGACTGGGTGCTGGCACCATGTCCCCAAGGTCCTCCAGCCAGGCAGACCACTGCCCTCACATAGCAGGGAGGGGTGGGAATGATCATAGGAGTCATGGGCCAAAGTTGTTTCTGCCCGGCCTCCTGTTCCCTCTCTTTAGGAAAGGGAGGAAGGGGGATGAAGCCCTGCATGCAGTGATCTCCCAGATCTTTAAATTATATACCACACACATACACACACACACACACACACACACACACTTCCTTGTTGTCAAATTTTTCTGCCAGCATAATTGGAGATAATATTACAGTGACACACAATTACACTGAAAAAGCTGGCTAGAAGTCATTCCAGTATTATAAAACAAGTCCCATTTATTTTGTTTATTAATTAATAAATAATTACTCATTCGCAAATACAGTTGCACTGATGGAACGTGCCGATGACATGTATCTTCTTGGACAGCTGACTTAGGAAGGCACTGAACACCAAGGAGGTGTTGACAAAAATCCATGCACGTAGGGCATTTCAATGAAACTCAGCTCTGTAAAACAAATCCAACATTTTCCACGAGGAAATTCAAGCCCTTACACGGACAGAGCCACGGCTGTGGGATGGCAGTCCAAGTCTGCCGTGTGACAACCAGACTGTTGGCATTGCAGTCACCCGACAAAGAGAAGGAGACTCAGAGGCAGGCAGTTCTGGCCCTAGAACCAAAGCCTAGGTAAGTCAGGTCTGGCCTCATTCACACCTGCCAAGGAAGAACCACCACTGTAAAGGAGCCTCAGGGCACCAAGAAATGCAACATGCACCAAGGCCATGAGCAGGAGAAGGAAATGGTGAAAACAACAGCTCCTGTTCCCTTCAGCCTGCTGTGCTTCCGTGCATGTCAAGAACCTGCCATGTTCTTTAGTCCTAACCACTGTCTGCTGGCAAGGCAGGAGTTAGCTTGGTTTGCCTAAACCCCTGACGTTACAACTTAATGCCACTGTCACAAACCAGCAGTTTCCTACAACTGCTTTAATGACTATTGCACGTTTCCAATAGCACCCTCCCCCAAAGAAAGGGGTCAGTTTACAGCTCTCATTTTGCCTACTGACCTCTTCCAGCCTGGTTTCCCACAAAAGCAATGGAAAACATCCCCCCAGCAAGCACGGACAGAATAGGGCAAGGAAAGAAAAATATTTGTTATTTGAAAAGGTGTAATTTATCTTCCTTTTAGCACACAAACATTTTGTGTTCACCATCACAGGCATTAGTGCTGTCCTATAATGATATGCAAACGGCAGTTTTACTGTTATATTACATATATATAGGGTTGTTTATGTGGATGCATGCGTGTGTTTCTACACACACACACTCCCACAGCCTCACAAGAAGTTGGCCAGCACCATGGTCTAGGCCAGAGACAGGTTTGCTGATGGGTTCCTACTCAATACTGGGCTGGGACCTGGAGCAATACTTTTATATCATTCACTCCCTGTGGCAAAGTGCTCCAGGGTAAGCTCTGGGTAGAAGACAAGAACCACCTTCTTATCTATTCTCAAACCTTCCCAGTTCTGTTTGTTGCATTTCTTACAATCATAGAATCAATAAGGTTGGAAAAGACCTCAAAAATCATTGAGTCCAATCGTTAATTTAGCACCAAGGGTTCACCACGCCTTTTGAACACTTCCAAGGATGGTGATTCCACTGCTTCCCTGGGCAGCTTATTCCAATGACTGAGCACCCTTATAGTGAAGAAAATTTTCCTAATGTCTAATCTAAGCCTCCATGGAGCAATTTCAGGTAATTTCCTCAGGTCCTGTCACTTGTTACCTTGGAGAAGACCCACATCTTGCTACAACAATTTAGCTACAGATTTTCCAGGTCAAAACCCCTTCTGGGACCTTTTCAGAGACACAGTCCACTGTGAATGCAGCTCCCTGAAGCTTGCAGAAAGGGCTGATGGAAATGCAGAAGTCCTACTTGAAATGTATTTGGCATCCGAGTTAGGACTGGCTCCTCTTTAGATGCCAATGTTTCAGTTCACCTTAACAGCAGAGTGAAAAACACACCCTGCTTTCCTCACATACCTGGAACCAGTATAATGGAGCATCCCATTCTCCAGAATAAGAGTTTAAGAAGACCCTTGATAAAAGGGTACAGAAGCGTGCATGTCTACAAAACAAATGACAGTTAAAGAAGTAAAAGGGATATTTTTTTAGTACACTCATACATTTTTATCATCAAATTACCATTTATTTTTTAATCTCCTCACAGATACTTCTCATCCATAGTTTTCCCTTGGAGAGGAAGCTTTTATCCTGTGCTCTGAGAGCCTACTTCTTGACTTGTGGCTGTTAAGGGCATTTAAATTTGTAATATCATGCACACAATAACAACAACAAAAAAAAGGCTTGTGCACTCTGATAGGCTTTAAGATTTCATAGGTTTTGTCTAAATGCACCATGGAAAACTCTAATGGATCTATTTATCCATATTTTAACATGTGGATGAGATTCTGCTCTATACTGGATAGACATTATGCTGCATAGAGCAACAGCAACAGAGGAGTGCAACGGGAATAGCACCATCAGTTTACAAAATATTTGTGATTTAAAAAAATATTTATAGTAAGAGCCACTTCTCTTAATTTAACAACTTGAAAATTAATTCTTGTTACTGAAACACTCTTGATTTTCATTTTTTAAAAAAAGAAGTCTTTCAAAATGAGTCCTTTCTCACAGAGACTGCATTTTCTGAGTCCCAAATCAAAGTTTGTTTAAATTTTAATGTTTTCAGAACAGGATCACAGGATAATTCAGGCTGCAAAAGATCTCAGGAGGTCACTGGGTGAACCTCCTGCTCAAGGAGGGTCAGCTCCGAGGCCAGCCCAGGTTGTTCAGAGCTTTATTCAATCAGGTGTTGGAAACTTGCCAACAATAAATACTTATACAATAAATACTTATTCAAATATGGGCATTTGGCTGAATGTGCTTAAACCCCAAACCATACCAGTACAAACTTATTTATTTCTACCTCACACCTCTGCTCAACCAAACCTACCAAATCACAAAATGCGTAACAGGTGAAATGAACCTTAGAAAATCATTAAAGGCTAAATCCAAACCCCACTGTAATCAATGAAGTGATGCCCTCAGTGTTTGTCTAAGAGAAATATTTTAGTAAGTGGCACTGATGAAAGGAAGTGTCTGGTGGGACCAGGAGAGGTTGTGAACACGTGGCTCTTGTCAGGGATGGAGAAAGGCTGAGACTTGAATTCAGGTTAAGGAAGGACAAAAACCACAAAGTGGGTCTGTGTCCCAAGAGAAGCTTCAGTCCTGGGAAATTTGTCATAAATATTAACACTGGGACAGTGGAGCAGTGGCTGTGCCCTGTCTCCTCATTGTATTTATTAACAAAAGGCCTGATTCATCCCTTTCTTTTCAGGAAGTCAAGAGCTGCTTCACTGAAAAAAATCTTATAAAAATTGCCTAAGATGTGAACCAGGCTGGAAGTCACTGGCATAATTCTTCCTTAGAGTTTCTGCACTTCAGTTGTAACTGGGGAAAACAGTATGAAAATGAGACAGAAAAAACTAAGTCAATACTCCAAATATAGATATTTATAGGCAGGCACATTACATTCAACTTTTCCATCTTTTCATCTAGGTTCCCTCATTATCTATAATGATAGAAAAGAGCTTAGGCAAGGATGAGTGATATTTTCGTACAGATCTTTCAAAGAAAAGTGATAACTCAAAGAAGAACTTTTCTAGAAATTATTACTTTGGATATTTTGAATCTTTTGTTTGTTTGTATTAAATCACAGAATTCACAAGATCAAAATCAGGTACATTTTTCAGATTTTAAAGGTTAGTTCCATGTTTCAGTGGGAGCCTGAAAACAAAACAAAACACATTTCAATTACAATAGCAAAGAACTTCTTGTCCTAACAAACAATTAAATACTGCTGTGGGATTTCATTCAACCTTGCTTCTCACCAAAATATTTCAGGCATAGTATCAAGATAACCTGAAGTTTTAAGTGGCATTATAAATAAACTCTGACTCTGGGAGAACCTATTTGGATGTTATCAAGAAATACAAAGAATTCAGCAGCATGTTAGTGGGCACTGCAAAAGTATATGAGAAGTCTAGAGCAGCTGTAACTGTATTCTGGTTGTTTAAGAGGGGTTTCTTTTGACATGGCTGCTGTATTGTGCATCCAGTATACAATCTTCTTGTCAATGACATCAGGGCAATCAACGTGTGCAAAATACGAATCTTGCATATATGGCTTATTTGTAGCCACATACTTTCTACCGGTCAATATAGTTCAAAGGCAGTGAGTGAGGAAAGTTCAGTAGATGCAGCATCAGTCCTAGGTCTCATAGGATGGATAGGATGGTCTCACAGGTTTTATTTTGTGTCATATATCATGCAACACATCTGGGCAATAGGACACTTGCTTTGGCTATCCCAGCCTCCTTAATGGCAAAGCAGCAGCAGCAGCAAGCAGTGGCTTCATATTGTCACATGTATTTGTCTAGCTGGCATTGCCTCTTCATCTCACTGATAATTTGGTGCTTACTCAATTTCACTTTTATTCAGAGTGGTCATTACCTAGCAGCTTTCAACATGAACAGCTTTCGTTTTCTTTCCCACCCAAACCGCAATGAGATTCAGACAAAGTGTTGTACAAACATCAAATCTGCATGTGGTTTTGTGTGCATGTGTCTGTCCAAACAGTTCTTAAAAACACTAGCTGTCATGTTTTGTTTCTTCGGTTTTCAAGACACTCCTTCAGCAGCAAAATCATCTAAATTGGTGAGGGTGACAATGCCAGTATTTTGGGTTGGGCTCACATCCTTTCCTAAGTGAACTTGGGTTTCTCCGGCATCTTGATGGTAGGAGTAGGAGGCTGGTTCAGTGTAGGGCTGAGTATCCACAGATTCAGTGTATCTGTAGTCCTGCTGGCCATCTTCAGGTAGTTCAGCTGGTTCTGGTCCAGCGGGCACTGACCAGGCAGGTTCAGAGAGCTGAGAAGGTGATTTCAGCACTGCCACCGATGACGCTGGTAAAGGCAGCACTCTAGGGTAGGAGGCATAGGGAGAATTCTTAATGTCTGAAGAGGTGGACTGGTGTAAGTTCTGTTCCAAGGAAGGGACTGAGACTTGAACATATTTGCCTGTTTCTGGGTCATAAAATGTCTTTAAATTAACTTCGGCTGGTAAATCAACTACATAGTATTGACCGGAGTCAGGGTCTTGGAGGAGTTTCCGCTGGGTTGAAGAGGATGAAGGGCTCGCTGCTGGTGCAAGTCCAGCTTTTCCAGTACTGGTTTCTGTGGGAGTAAAAGTCGAGTGAAGGCGAGGATGAAGGGGAGAATATCCTATGGGTGAAGCAGATACTATTGTCTCCCCAGAATGAGTAGGCTTTCTCCCTACAGCATCTGTATGCTCACTGTGATGGTCTTTCTGCTGCTCTTGCACTTTTTTTCTCCTGTTTGCCAGCTTTTTAGCCCGACGCAGAGCCTTTTCTGTTTTTGGTGGCACAGTGGGTGGCTTGCCTGCTGGTCTCGCACCAAGTCCCCTGGGGTCCAGTCTCCCAGCTTCCCCTGCAACATCAGAAAGTAGATTCCTCTGTGCTGTATCAGTTATCTCTTCTGCAGGCATATAAGCTCGCCTCTCTAGTGCCATGTTCAGCAAGGCAGGATTTGTAACATCCTCTATATCTCTAAGGCTGGAAATAGTTGGTTTATCTGACAATGAACTGGCAGCAAGAGAGTGCATCGTGCTTCCTGACCTGGGGCTTGTAACAGCAGAGCATGGAAGATTTTCTAACAAAACTGGTGCACCTTCTGTATGTAGGATGTCCTCTAAAGTGTCATTGGCTACAGAAGAACATGTGTGGTCCTCTAATATGGAGCCAGTCACAGGGGAAATTGTCTCCCTAGTGATTATTTTTTTTGCACAAGAGCCCCCTTTGCGGTTAGATAAGTGATGATTCTTAAAGTAATTTGCCTTTCTTCCAGCAGGATAGCTGGGGTTGTTTTGGGCTTCATCATTTTCCAGATCTATAATTGGCTGTGTTAAGCTGTGTCTTGCCTTTGTAGACTTCTTTTTACTTCTGCAGACATTCTCCTCATTCATTTTCCCAAGTTTATTTACCAACGCACAAGCCTTTTCATCTTCTTCCGTCAGTTTTCCAAACAAAAAGCTCTCTGTATCTTCCAAGAGACTGGGATCCAATGTTACTGAAGCAGATCCAGGCTCACTGGCTTCTTTTTCTCTGTCAGTTGCTCCATCTCTCACATTCTGCTGCCCTCTGTGTCTCGATGCCCACCAGCCAACCTCCTGGGCATGCAACATGTTTCGGTGTTGCTTGTAAACTGCTGGGGACATAAACTTATGTTCCATTTCCTTATAACTGCTGCTCACTGTATCATCCAGGGAAAATGACCGGAGCAGGGGCAGCTTGACAGCCCTTATTACCTGAGGTGACCTGAATGTGTTATCTTTAATCATAAACAGACTGGGTTTGGTTGAGCTTGAAGATGATGGTGTTTGTGGCTCCCCAGACCTGGGGATGGACATGTCTCCTATACTGTCGGATGCAGAATTTGTGCTGTTGGCCTCCTTCCTTTTCTCTCTCCCTAGTTTCTCTTTCACCAAGCTCCTCTGTTCGCTCCCAGTAACACTTCCCTCCCTCTTCTCTGCTGCACCAGTACTAGGGCTGATACAAGCACGATATTGCAGTTCATCTTCCCCAACCTCTTTCCCTCTCTCGCTGTCTCTTTTCTTACTTCCTGAACCCATTTCACTGTCAGTCCTCTGGCTTTCTTGGAGGCATGTCTGCTGCATCAGGGGCACTGGCAGAAATGGCTCTTCCTGAAGTGGCTGCTCCACTGTGGAGACGAAGGATTGCTCTGAAGAACTAGTGCTTCTTTTGCCTCGTGCTTCATGGCCAGGTACCACAGTGCTGGTTTGGCTGCCACTGTAAGGTACATCTTCTTCTGGTGAGAGTTGGTTTAGGAGTGTTTTGAAGGCAAAATTTTCATTCTGAATAGCAGCTTGTCTTTCATGTTCCTCACCCTGCACACTGTGATTTTGCAAGGACTGCCCAGCTGTTGTATCTACATTGTGTCTACTGAATGGTCTCTGTGCTGGATACTGCAGATGTTTTCCTAAATTAGGTTCATTTGATTCATGTCTGAACAAGAGGAAATTTTCATCATCCCTTGTGTTTTTAACCAGATCTTGGTGTTTTGAATTGTCTTGCTGCAAGCTATCTTCAGTTTGGTAAAATGGAAGGTCTTCTGTTGTCTGGGGTGAACTCAAAGTCATACAGTTGTCTGTAAAGTGTCCAGTTAAATCAGTTTTACTGTCCTTTTCATTAACACTGCTAGACAATACAAAAGCTATATCACTCAATTCATCTTTCTCTGTAATATTTTTCTCACTTTTGTCATGCAAAGTTGAGAGGGAGGCATTCATTTTTGTACTCTCCTGCATATTTTCCCTTGTTTTATTTTTCTCCTCCAAGGCCCTTAACAGGGGAGAAGGGGTATACATGCTTTTAACACGTTTGCGCACATCCTTTAAGTTGAATAACAGACTCGATGCTGTCAGCCTGTAACTATCCCATGACCTGTAATCATCTAAGGTGCTCTCCTCATGGTCTCTTGAAGCCGTGCTCTCTGTGGGAGGAGGTGTCAGTGGGATCAGCTCACCTTCAACTGTGTCCACCTCCTGTTTTGGTGGTATGACAGGCGTTAGGAGATCTGTGATGTTGAAAGAGGGACTGATCGATCCAGGGGAGTTTGCTTGTTTAGCCAGAGGAGTCACGTCCATACCAGGGTCAGCACCAGTCGCCTTTTCAGACAATGAGGTCCTGTGGCTGTCTGTGAACTTCTCCTTTGCAGCCTGTCTCTTCCCTGCTGCCCTTTCTGTAGCCCTCTGTCTCCTCCAGGGTGGACAGGTATTGCCCAGTTGAGGCTTGAGGGATTCCTCTTCAGTTAAGGTGGCCTGTGGTTTTGGTGGAGGTGGACTGGGTGTCTCAAACATGGGTGAGGGTGAAATTATCCTATAAGACACAGACTGGGGTGACACAGAGGCTTGGGACAAGGCAGCGGGGGAAAGTGGAGCTGGAACTGGGAGTGGTGGCACAGGAGGGGCTTCAGGGGTAGGGGGTGTTGAGGGATGGCCAGGTCGGGTGGGGGGTGGGAGAGGAAGTGCCGGTGGGGCAGGGGTTGGCCAAGGGGTACCCTGGTGTACATGGTTCCTAGGGGGAGGTGTGGGAGGGAAAGCAGCAGGAAATTTGGTTTCTGAAGGGAGGGGACCCTGAGGTACAGCTGGGAGAGGGAAAGCAGCTTCTGGTGGAGTTGGCTTCATCTGAAAATCTTTCTCTTTCTTCTTAGCAACAGCGGTCGTGGCAGGTGACAATTTATGTTCATGTGTGTAGGATCCTTTATCAAATGGTGATTCTTCCAGGTATGCAAGACCTTCCTTTTTCATTTTTGTATCAACAAATTCCTCCTTTTCTGTCAATTTTTTATGATGAACATTCCATGATTCAAAAGCACTATTCTCACTGTGAAGAAAGTTGCCTTTTTTTGCTGGTTCATTAACTTTCAAGTTTCTGTTTTTTAAAGCCTTTTTAGAAGAATGGGAAAAATTTAACTTGGCTACTTTTGACATCTCAATCAGCACAGGATAATAACCATCAGAGTCCCCACAACTCAGGTCTACTTTATTAGGTCTTCTCTGTGGCTCCTGTTTGCTTTGACTAGCCTCAGAAAATTCAGAAAGTTCCTTGTGGATGCTTAAAATGTCTGTATCATCACAGGAAGCAATATTATTGCCATGATTTATTTTATATTTTTGAAAGCTATTCTTAATGGGCTGCTTATTTGCTATCAGAGAACTTCCTGACCCTCGGTCTGCAGTCTTATCAAATGTCTTAATCAATGAGGACACTTTTGAAACGTGCTTATTGTTCCTTGGACTAGGGACTGGCAAATTCAATTTTCCTCCCATGGCAAAGGTGTTGTTTTTAGCAATCTTTTTCTCCTCCGGAGTACACTTTGGTAACTGCTGGAATGTGGAAGCCCATATTGTATGTTCATTGTTTCTTGCTGTCAGCTTGTCACAGACGTTGCTTTTCTTGATGTCATGGTTTAACGTCCCTGAGTGAATTTTAGCAGACAACTGGAGGGCAAAGTCAGGTGAAATGGAAAGTTCTGGTTCATTGTAAGGGTCTTCGAGTTCTGCTACACACAAACTTTTGAAAGCCCGATCTGTGAGGCTGCTCACCTCTCTGTCTGTGTCATCCAGGAGACTCCCAATACTCGAGGAATCACTATGTGCTTCTGTATGTTTCTTATTTCCCTGCATTGTTCATGACAGTCATGGGTGAGTTATTCAAAGGATTAGTTCCAGGTCTTGAATAGGCAGGTGACTTTGTGAGACAGATCCAGCTGTTTGCAATTCACAAGCACAAAGCCATTCTTCCAGATGGGGCTGCTGCACATTGGCTCATCTTACAGTGAAGCTGAAGGAAACGTTCTTCTCTGCAAAGCCAAAAATTATAAATTATCATTTTTCTATTAGACAGAAAGCATTTTCCAGATATATCAGTCAGTGACTAATTTTGTGATGCTAGCAACACAATGAACAACAAAAAAAATCACTGTTATTTTGGTCAATTCAAGTGGCTCATGGTAGACAGTTTATTTTCTGGAAAGAGCCATTAAAAAAAGTGTTTTCATTCTTTATTTGTGCTATTAAACAAGGACATAAGAGACAAATTTCAAGTACTTCCCTTTCCATACCTCCAGCCATAAACACTTCCAGGTGCTGTGCTTCCATTTAGAAAAGAATGTTAGCCATTTTTGGCCAGGAAGAATTAGTAACAAAAATTACTTAAAAAAAGATATCACTGAGTACATCACTGCACACTGAGTCCAAAATGAAAGAAAAGTCGATAAAACTTAAATGTCATAGCTTTGTCATGACAATTGCCATGAGCACAACCTTTGTTTGAGAAAACAGAATGGCACTACAGGTAAAAAGGATTTACTGTGCATGTTCCAAACAAAGAGTGCTGGGGTAGAGTTTAGCCACCCATAGCAGGATATGGTTGAGTTATGTTCGTCTGTTGGAGCTGAAGAGGGTGCTAATATCAGTTTAGCCAGCAGAAGGCAGGAGTGCCTCGGGGACTGTAGCAGACCCACTGAAGTGGCACAGGGAAAATTTGGTTTCAGTTCCAGAACTGCTGAGAGCTGAAGGTAACCCATTCAACACAATTGTAAGAATTCTATTAATCCCTGATTATTATACCCAGTCAAGGTCCACAGCACTGAGGGTTTTGTCTATCTCCTGTCTGAGTACAGGATGGGGTAATCCTTGCATTGAACAAGTAAAAGCAAAACAGACCCTTTGGCTGTACTTGAAATCTCTACACTAAAACTCTTCACAGTTTCTCTGTAAACTCTCTAGATGATTATTCTCACATTTGAGGACTTGAGCAGAGTTTTGACTAAACTGCAGGGAGACTAAGTTTAAAAGCATACTCCAGAGCTGGCTAAAACTCTGTAACGAAAGTCTGCTCGTATCTCCATTTCCTCCTACAACGGCGTTACGAATTTGTGATGAGCTGAAACACCACAGTTCACATCTACAGCAGCTTCCACACAAGTGGAAGATGTCTCCATCTCAAGCTTGGAGCCACTGATTCAGCTTGTAGAACTGAGCAATGAAATTCAGATCTAGATTTCAGCCTCTCCAGGTGTCCACATACCTGGTTCCACATTGCTGCGTCTACGTGAGACTCTTGGAAATGACCTGTTTATCTCTATGATGACTCATTTCTGGTCAGAGTATGAAAAGTAAGAGGAACTAAGCTTAAACAGCTGAATTACTCTGGCTCAGTTGTTTCTTCAAACGAAAACACTCCTCACCTTCCTTTTCTATTTAAAAGAATCTCAGCCAACCTATTTTTAGGCTCCAAGTATCATAGTGAATTTAGATCCTGTCCTTCGAGCCATGCAGTTCCAATGACTTATGCACAACTACAATAGATTTACACTAGAAATAAAATAAGCCTAACAGAGCTTCTCCATCTTACTTTGTACAAAGATTTTTCAAACATGAGTTTCACTCCCCTCACACACATACATCTTTGTGTATAATTCAGCAAGAAAAAAGAGAAGACAAATGAAAGGCCATCCTGCTCCTGGTTTTGATTCTTGACTGTTATATAAATGAAAAATACAGGTACATACCTGCCTTACAATTTTGCTTCTTGTTTTTAGAACTCACTCTCATACTTGTATTTGGCGTCTTTTCTGACCATCTTTAGTGAGGAGGTAGAAATAGTCCAGTGATGTAGATTTGACAGAAGCAGTGTCCCAGGATGTTTCTGACCTTCAGCATTTTTTTGATCCTAAGTGAACTCTGCAATTTGAAAACAAAGATATCTGTTTGCACGACCGGAGGATTGTTTTGCTCACTTGTTCATTCCCATTTTACAACCATTTTAGGGCTGATTTACCGGATTTCTTACAAAAGGAGACAGCTATCCATCCCAGAGCGACAATAACCAAATACCTGGTGGGTTTGATAGCTTGTGGAGTGCAGTCAGGTTCCCAGCAAACAACTGTCACAATCTCCAGCACACTCTGGTAGATGCAGCAGGGACTGTGTGAGCTGAGTGAGCAATGATTTCCTGGCACTCTGCCTTTTGCAAAGGCTGGGTGATGACTCCAGGCTAAAAAGAAGAAATTTCCCTGCTATGCTACCCTTTCAGAGGGACTCGGGGCGGGGGGTGAGGTTGTTGGTTGAAATATGTGCCTCCACTCCACCTGTAGATGACTTTCCACTGTCAACAAATACAGACATCAATCTGGCTGACTTGGAACTAATGCAGCTGAGGTTTGAAAGCCCATGGTTTTCACTGTCTCTGTGGTAAAGGAGAGGAAAGATGGATAGCTGGCATGGTGAGGGGCAGTGAACAAAACATCTTTTTGCTTCCATACATGAACCAGAGGCAGGAGATACTAAAGGAAAGCTCAGCCATGGTGAACGTGAATTGTTCCCATTCTTCTGCTGTGGAAACTCTCAAAGTTCAGGCCAGTTTGCTTAATCTTTACAAGAATATACCAATGTCCTACAAGGAGAATTGTCTGGCCCTGAGGTAATGCAGATAGCACAATCTTCTCCAAGGAAACTTTTGAGTCAGCTCGTGATATTCAAAACCTACTGGCAAAAAGTAGCAACAAGGGCTCACCCACTGTGATTGTCTGCTGCACCTTGCCTGAGGAATAGCAGTTATCAGTGTGATTAGGGATAGGCCTGTAGGAATCACATCTTTTTGTTGTCTAAGATGTGTGGGTAAAATAAAAGTAAAACTAAAGAAAAAACAAAAAAACCCCAGTGCTACATCTGGTTGCAGCCAGATGTAAAAGGGTATCCTCACTCCAGAGATGTGTAGTCAGTTCTCTCTTTGCTCAGAGGTTAAATTACAATTTTACTGCTTCTGGGGTACTGTTAACTGTGCAAAGCCAACAGCCATGGGAGATGGTGATTAAGTTCTGTCTCACTCATTAACGGGGCTGCTAAATGCCAGTAGGACAATGTTTATCAGTACTGGTGGTGGTGCCTGAACTAGGAGGAATCTTGGCTTTCAGATCTCATGGATGGAGGGCTGGAGAAATATATTGTCCCTTGTAAACTGAGAACTTTTGCTGAAAAGTGAGTAGAGTAACTATAAACACGGAAATAATGATGTAATCTCAGCAATTATTTTCCTAGATGGAGTCACTGTTACAAAAACAACTCGGCGCCGCTGATTAAGGACAGAATAGTGACTGCCACTGTCTCCGAAATCCTTGTGCCAATCTTTGTCTTGCCTGGACATAAAACGAGTGCTTGTGAAGTGTAATGTTTCAAGCTGGAAAAGCTGTATCTGCACCACAACTTCAAGGTGTAGATCATTACTGGGACTGGATGGAAACAGCAGCACTGTACTGGTGTAGCTATTCCTTGTGTAAGTATGACAACAACTTCTTAGGCAAAGAAGCTGTTCCTGCCTGGTTTAATAACCTGGTAAAATCCTGTTTCTTTACCTTTTTGGACAAACATTGCAGGTAACAATAAAGGTGCATTATCTGAGCTTAGGTCAGGATTCAGTTAATTCAAACATTAAAGGATGTCTGAATTTAGTCTATTTTAAAGAGAGGAAAGCAATGCTGGGCATCTGGAACTGCTTCAAAATGCTGAGAAATGTGTGAGGTGTTAGCGGTGGGCATCATCTGATACGAACTGCTGAAAAAGTTTGCATGAACACAGATTTCAAGCAGCTTAATCAGAAATCAACCTCCCCTCTCTTTTAAATAGGAGGCTTTTTTCAGTGTCTCTCTTAAGTGCCTAGCAAGTTGTGATGAGGAGGTTAAATTACAGATACTATTCCTGGTCTGGCACAGACTGAATGTCAGCCTTTTTTTTTTCACTAGACAGGAGCTGGGTAAACCAGCAAACTTGGCTGGAGCATATGACATCACTGCTGCTGCAATATATAATGGGCCAGTTGGTTCCCCCACCCCCTTGGGCTGGTATTTGGCTGAAGGGTTATGCCATGAGACATCACAGTGGCATTTTGGCAGTGCCCTTGGGAGTTGCATAGCAGTCTAAAGTCAGCAGCACTGCGTTGTCTGTGAGAATGGGAAGAGAAGGAAAGATTTTTTTTTAAACCAGCTCTTTGTGAGCTGGTTTCTTCATGTGGTGCTCTCTCTATGGCATCCATCCACAGCTCCAACCCAAAGCTCAGAGCCCTGTGGTGACTGCTGACTGAGGTTTATTCAGCAGCATGCTCTACTTCCACACAAGCTGCTTCTTTAGGTTTCCAGGGGCTCATCATGACAATGAATAGTTAGCGCTCCTTACCACGGGACATAGGAGAATCCCTAATGAATTGATGACTTTTTTGCATAGGTGCATATATGTTCATGGCACACACAGGTGTTCATAAGTAGATGAGAGCTCAAGCCTCTTCAGCTTTGTGTCATCAAGGTGAGACAGTGCTCCCAGCTGATGGCAGCTCCTCCCTAGCCCTCGTGGGGCTGGCTCAGTGAGGTCCTTGGATATTGCCAGAAAATCCTGCGTGGATCAGTGATCAGCACGTGAATGACTACGGAGTGTGCTGCTGTGGTCAATGATCACAGCACTGATGTCTTCATCGTGCATTTAGGAAAACAAACAAAAAGGTGTCAGGGAGTTAAAGTCACCCTGTGAGTCCCTGCCAGAGACAAGGAGCCAGGAGGACATCCAGGAGAAATAATGAAAAACCCCTGAAGTCTGATGTAGAGTACCTGAACATCCCTTGTGCTGGGCTGCCGGGCTGTGTGGGCTGCTCACACTGGGCTGTGTGGGACACAATGCTGTCTGTGATCTGCCCTGCTGCCTGGGCTGCTCCAGGCACCCCCTCTCTGAGCAGCCCTCAGGCATTTGGGCCCAGGGGAGGATCACAACATCCTCAACAAGGAGGGGAGCTGCCTCCATGAGAGACAGCAGTGCTCAAGCCACATTTCCCTGAACTGTCAATTAAGGGAATTTCTAGATTGAGGTGGCCATAAAATTAAATCTATTAGCACAAGCCTCTGTTTCCCTCATCCAACAAGACCACTTTCACCAATTCTTTGTAGTCATAAAGGGAAACCGAAGTGAATTCTCCTGCCTGGGGAAAGGGGAACCACTTTACTCAAATACAAATACATGCACAGCAGATGGAGGATGGAGAAGTGGATCTCTCCAGCTTAGGGTGAAAATCCCAAACACTGACAGAAATTACTAGCATAGAACAAGGTGACCTCAGCTATTCCAGCACCAGATCTTTGATCATTGCACTGGAAAGCAAGGTGAAGAAACCATGAGTCTGAACCAAACCACTGTAGGAAACTGGGTCCGTTCCCCTTGAGGATTTGGCCTGGCAATTATGTCTCGAACGGCTTGTTCTGGGCCAGAGAAGAGGAGAGACTGTTCTTGACTTTGGGCCAGATTCTGTTCTCAGTTACACTGGTATAAATCTAGAGTCATTTTACTGACGTCAGCAGAATAACTGAGAACAGAATTGGTGACTGAATACACCTACTTCCTCAGCCAACACTGGTGTACTATCCAGAAGCTGCATATGCAACTGTAACCATAGTAAAGTGAAATTCAACATCTGCTAAGAGCCAAACCTCACCCCCATGAGGTATGCACACCAACATGCAAAGGAAAGGGGGTTAGAACCACTACCATATTGTTATGCCACCAAATTGTGCCCTCTGGACAATTCTGATTTTCTAACCTGGATTGCTGATCACTGAAAATAGCAGTGCTTTTGGGATAAAGTAATTTTGCTCTTTTCTGCAATATTCACTAGAATACATAGATCTAAGAGTTGTAGGGTGGGCATGGTATTGTTCCAGACTGCACCAGCAGAGCTGGCTGCCAACCTGAATTGCCATCCTGTGGACAATACCAACTTTGGGAAATATGTTTGTGCATGTATTAGGGGAATTTGATCTCATTGAAATAGTTTTTGACATTTCACATGGAATAAAGATTTTGAAGAGAAATTAAATAGGGAATTTCAAAATTTCATTTAGAATTGGACTCGCCCTTCTTTTATTTTAGGTTATTTCACCATTTTTAGTGAAAAAAGGCTATGAGAAATAACATGTATATATACTATAATAGTTATAATAGTATGTTATTACTGTCCTCACATCAAAGAGGCTGTATGCTATTTAGCATTAACTGAAACTTTTCATTTTATTTTCTATGTCAAACAATACTCTGATGGTACTGCAACAGATAGTGTAATCTTGTTGTGAAATTTCCCTAAGTAAATATTTCAAACTATAAAGCCCATAAATTTCCAGTTATCTTTCTAGCGTAAATGTCATTCAAATGAATATGATTGTTATTTTATTTGTTTAATCAAACCACTTTTTGCTTTTCTGAAAAGAGCTGAAATTTTTTCTTCCAGCAAGCTCTACTGAAGCTACTGCATCTCTTCCCATGGGAGCTGGGACTGGGAATTTGTCAGTTCAAGGAAGGTCAGTGTAGGCTGGTAGAAGTATGAACACAAGGAAGAAATGCACCTAGCTAATGACCAGGAAAAAAATATGCCTTTCCACTGCCCTTCATAACTTATGGTACTTTATTCTCTGCAAAATAGAGAGAATTTCACTTTCAACTGAGTATGGTGCTGTAGCTTGGCATTATATTGTATAGCAAACTCCATCCAGATTTGGAGGTGACTGACTGCAAAGATCTCTGCTTCATCTCAGGTGCTTGAAACCTATATCTTGCTATGATTGTTAAAACTCAAGCCTTCCTCACTAGTTGATGGTGACAACTGACATTACAATG
>VZRO01005940.1:979686-992689 GCA_013397915.1 Daphoenositta chrysoptera
GACTGACACAGGCCAAGGGCAGGCGCAGCACCTGACAAACAGCACGAGCCTATGAGAAACACAAGGCAAAGCGATGGTGCTCCTCCCATGACCTGAAGTCAGCACAGACAAGTGACATTTAAGCAACTGAACCCAAACAGTGAATTTCTTGGCATTAAATGTCTGCCTGGAAAAGGCCACTGTCTGTAACTAGGTCAGTCACTATACACCAAGATATTTATACAGCTCCCCAGCAATATGGTACATGAACACCTCATGGCTATTTATCTTTGCAAACTCTCCAACTGCAAGCAGGATCTGTGTCTCATTTACAGAGCAGCAGCTAAGGCCCAGCTTCAACTGACTGATTTGCCCAAGATCAAACAGGGCATTTGTGGCAGGGCAGGTAACCAAATCGGTGGTTTCTGAATCACACAAGAAGCACTTAACCTTTGTCAGGTAAGGCAAAAATATGCCTTTCCACTGCCCTTCATAACTTATGGTACTTTATTCTCTGCAAAATAGAGAGAATTTCACTTTCAACTGAGTATGGTGCTGTAGCTTGGCATTATATTGTATAGGAAACTCCATCCAGATTTGGAGGTGACTGACTGCAAAGATCTCTGCTTCATCTCAGGTGCTTGAAACCTATATCTTGCTATGATTGTTAAAACTCAAGCCTTCCTCACTAGTTGATGGTGACAACTGACATTACAATGGTACAGCTCCCTCACTGAGCACTGAAGGATTTTGGCTGATGAGACAGGTATCCATCTCCTTCCATTCAGTCTCAAGCAAGACTTAGATGATGAAAGCTTCTGAGTTTTCACTTCCTGAATGGGAGAAAGGAGATTTTCCCACGGCAGAGGGAAAGCTGTGCAGTATCACAGCATTGCAATGGCTAGAGGTGGAAGATGAGAAATGAGGAAGGAAAAAAAATACATGATCAAGAAAACAAATACAATGGTTTGGATGCCTTGTAATCAGGAGAACGCCAGACAGTCCCAGCCCCTGTCATGGGAAAATTGTAATGATACCAGCAAGTATGTGAGACACAAGAGGGAGGCAGGTGTGTTCTTCTCTGTGACCTACACAAGGAAATCTGCAGCTAGCAACAAGCCATGCCTCACTTCTCATTCCAGGCTGGGGAATCTGAAACCATCCCCCACTTACACTGCCCTCTGCTCATCAGCCCCAACACACTGATACCATCAGCACTGTCAAGTTTACACTTAAACCATTTAAGCTTCTTGACAAGGAGAGTCTGACCCACACCCACCACACAGGATACAGTCTCAGGAAATAACAGGCTTGCAGAAAACAAGTATTATTCTTTTGTGGTAGTCTCATCTGCTCTTTTTTTTTTTACAACTTCTGGATATTTTCAAGGTTTGGAGAAAGACTGCTGAATCTGTTTTCTATTAAGAAAAGAATTCAAGACCCTTGTACGTGCTAGGTTCCAAATTGTTCCAACTTCTAAGTAGATTTCTCACCCACTGAATTCCACAGGATTTAGGGACAGACAATACTGAAAAACCTGTCTTATATTACCAAAGACAAAAAGGTGTATGTATCTGAGGTGGGGGAGAAGGCGGAGGCTCTGGTTTTCAAAGTTTTCTGGCTCAGGTTGCAGGAACAGAGCTATTTATTACTTATACCTTGCTATAGCTTTCAAATGCAGCCAAGAGAGCTCCGCTCCCGAGCAGGCAGTTCGGCAGGGAGGGTAATACTCACATGCATACCAGAGAGTATGACTCAAGCACATAACCATCCTTTCACATAACATCTCTCCTCCGATGACAAACTGCTCCTCAACCATTCGTGATTGTAACAGAGCCATTCCAGTTGAAGGACAAAAGCAGTGGCTTGCCTTCTGCCTGCTATCTGGAGCATGACCATGGGACAGCTACACACCTATAGGAGCACTCTGAGAGGACAGGGGGAGCCCACTCACCCTTGCCCTCAGGTATCTCTGGAGGCCATACTACTTTCCTCCTTTTGAGAGCAAAAGCTAGGAGAAAAATCTCATCCTGAACAAGATGAAGCTCCTTCCAGCTCCCTCTTCACTGTGCACAGGAGTTGTTTTGGTTTTGCCCTGGGAAATGCAGACTCCCTGTTCAGAGACTGATTGTTATGATTTAATGGTGTATCCCTCATTCTTTCATGGTTAATGCACATGCTATGGTGTTTCTTGTGATTATTCTGTAAAGGATATATGCAAAAGACAGAAAAGGAAACATCAAGAGTTTTACGCAGAATCCACACTTGTTCCCCAAGAGGTAGATTGATGACTTCAGTAGAGTCAATCCCTCAGCAACTTCAGTGGTGCTGTCAGCACAGTGCTTTCCCAGACCCTCTGAGGAAGCCAGCAGACAAACAACAGCATCACCATCAGCCTAGTGCTGTCACCAGCTACTTCTCCTTTCCCATCCCTTCTCCTCAGTTCTCCTACGCACCACAGAAGTGGCAATTCTAGCTACTTGTCTATGGCTTCATTCAATTCACAAGCTTAGCTTGGTCAAAAACTAATTTCTCAGTTTTGGAGAAACGGTCCAAGTCCTAATATCACTACTTCAAAGCAGATCACTCAAAACAAAGAGTCTCAGCGAACAACATCATGATAAGGAGTGCCACCCCACTGCCCCAGCAGAAACCCTGACACAGCTTGCAGGGGTCAGTTCCCTCTGAGTATGATGTTGTTTCTGCATCAGGACCCTGGGCAGTCCTGGGCACTTACCACAATTTCTGCACAATGGAGCCCTGTGCTTTGAAATATACAAACAATGGAGACAGGGACACATGAAATACATTTCAACAGAAC
Source organism: Daphoenositta chrysoptera (assembly GCA_013397915.1). Classification (NCBI taxonomy): domain Eukaryota; kingdom Metazoa; phylum Chordata; class Aves; order Passeriformes; genus Daphoenositta; species Daphoenositta chrysoptera. The sequence goes on from VZRO01005940.1 coordinate 982,487, forward strand.
AAAAGCTATCAAAAATGTGCAAAACTGTACATGGGTCTACAACGAAGCAGTCAGGCAAGCCAAACTGGCCTTGAGATATGACAGGCTATGACTGATGCAGGTAAAGTTGATAGACAGGTGCATCTGAGACCGAGGATCTGCAGTAGCTGCAAACTGCCAGAGACTTCTGTTTGCTGACTTTACATGTTAAGGTGTAGCCAAATGTTAACCACATATATCTCTTTTAGAGACTTTTCCAGAAATTGCAGGGATTTTCATATCTGTCTTTCGCAAGTGGAAAGTATGAATTAGGTGGCCTTCGTGTACCTGACAGTCATAGCCTTATCACAGTCCCCAAAACAACCTTTGACACAGTGTGTAGGTAACAGGGAAGGCATCCTTGAAACTAATGGGATGTGGCTATGCGAGAGGCTGAAAATAAAGATGCATCCCTATTTGACCTTCTTGGCTCATGAAAAGATTGGTCTGACTGTTACCAGATGATTTAGATTAATCATTACCAGTTACTGCCTTCTTGTATATAATTATTTGCAAGCACAGGTGATGGGTGATAAAGAAACCTAGAAATATAATTAAATATCTGCTTTCTATTCCTGTCCCAAGGGGATCATTTGGCAGTGAACCCACGGGAGACATTACTTCTAGGTGAGGACTGTCCTCTTACAGCTTCAATGCTGCCTCAATTTCTCTGAGACTGCTTAAGGACGGGGTCTTGGTGGCAGTCTCTTCCACCACGCACACTTGAAAGCCATAAAAATCTGGCAAGCAACAAGATAGTCACAACACACCAAGCTCAACATACACACAAATATACAAATATAATATATACATCTATATACATATATACATATATATACACACACAACTTTAGATATGTGTAAGTAATCACTGATCCATCCAATAGCATATGCAGGTTTAATTGAAGAGGAACAACCTTATCTCAAGGGTTAAGTTCCCCTCTGAGTGAAGACATGCAGCTCCCACTGTGGACTTTTCCCCACACACCTGTCAGCTGGCTCACAGACAGCTGATCCCCAAATGCGACACAACCCCAAGCAATGCACAGTTACCTCTAAAAGCAATGAACTCACCCTCTCGCTCGGAGTAGCCAAAGCTCTGTGTGACCTGGCACCCCGGCTGCAGGCAAGCCTGCAGCTAAAAACCACTTGCAGAATTTGCCTCTGCCAGCAACTTTGCCTGTGTGTAAACTCAGCTCGACTAAAGAAAGACCGATACAGATGAGTGGTATTTTCTGCCAACATGGCTCAGAGGGTTAGTTGACTTTGTTTCTGGTCCTGGAGGGATTAACAGTTTTGTGGTCCTTTTCCACAGCTCTGGTAATGCAAGTATAGATGAGAGAAGCATTTCAGAGAAGCAGGTAGGAGCAAGAGGCTACAGAGCAAAATTTCTGTGTGCTTTTGGTTTGCAGTGCAGGGATGCAATTACACCTGCAAACCTCCACCCAGCTGCGGCCTTCAAGTTACAACTGTTTTGGTAACTAAGTGGAGCATGTGTATATAAATACCTTCCTAATGACAAGTGTGGAAGGATGGAGAAAGGTAGCTGGGGCTCCAGTATACTGGGAATCTTTTACTTAGTATTTGTCACAGACCTCATCCTTCAAGCATTTAACTGAGAACATTTACTTTTTACACAGTCAGTTCCTTGAAGAAGTGAAGGAAGAGAGCCACAGACTTTGATCCTGCCCAGAAAGCTTATTCGTCCTTCTTATCTCCTCTCTCTTTTCCTTCTCCCCTGCCTCTCTCCCAGAAATAGCAGAGGACTAGAGAGGAACCCTCTAGCTGGCACTGTACAAAGTCAGTGTGAACCAGTCACTCTGGTCTGCTGCTATAAAACTTTTCCCTATTCAGATTTAATCAGATTGCCTGTTCACAAGCCATTTAAAAAGCATAAGCAGTTTGGCTTCTCAAGCTCAATTTTAATTATTTCTGTTATTTTTTTGCTGCTGAGTTCTGCAGCTAGACTAATAAAATGCAGTTCCTTGGGATAGCAGACTAAAGTTCTGCAACAACTGGAGTCAGAAAAGCTTATGCCATTTAAGAAATCTTCCAACAATTAAAATTGGATACAAGTCAGTCGCAGTCATTTATAGTGGCCTCTTAGCACTGCATAGGTATTTGAACTATCTTACTTTTTCAGGCTCTGTAGCATGGTAACTACTTTTTATAAAATATTTAAATTATCCTATTCCTATTTGTTCCAAAAAAAGAAACATAAATGCCTTCCAAACCCTATAAAATCACTAAAGTTTTTAAGAGTAGCTTATCTGTAGGCAGTAATCATCTGCAAAGTATAACCAATGTATATTTCCTTAAGTTGCTTACAGCACAATATGCAAGACAATTAAATGGACCTTCATATCAATTTAGTGCTCTTTTAAAAAGATCATGCCCCTTTGCAAAATAATCATATGTCATAAACAGTAATCACTGCAAACAAGTCTCTGTGTATGTCTCTTTCCACGCACAGACTTTCAGAGACAATCCGGCATTTCTCTGAGAAAAAAAAGCTGGACAAAATGAAAGGACATTCCACATCCAATCACTGATAAAAAGATTTAAATGCTGTTTGATTTCTCCTATCTGGTCAACCACACAATTGATCCTTGAATGCACACACATTCACACACTCAGAACCCCCAATTCTTCACAATTTCCCTGTTTTACAAACACCCATATGCTTCCCCCTTACCTTCTGTGCTCCAGCTTCCTGAAAGGGACAATGCAGGGCTGTGCTTTCTTCCCTTAAGTCAAAGCCCCAGCACATTTTAGAGCAGCCTGCTTACTATTAGCAGTTCCCATTATTTATGTGTGTCGGGCTCTTCTTCTGAACATGGTTATTTTAATAAAAAAGATGACTGGAAAATAAATAAAACAATAAAAGTGGAGGAGCTAACCCTTGAGCCCTCACTGACCTGCCCAGTCAGGTGAAGTGAAATGAGCAAGGAATCCGAAGTTAGTAAAATGTATTTAAATAGTTATCAGGCAAGGGGAAACCAAACGGAGATCATGGTGGGGAAGAGGCAAACATACGTATTGGAATAACCACGCGGTGTCGAGTAACAGACAGATGAAACAAACAGTCATCAGCTATTTTTACATTCAGATTGGCCATTGGTAATTCTTCAGAGATAATACAGAAAGCAATGCTGTGCCACGGGCTCGCTGCTGCCAGTGAATCCAACCTCAGAGCACTGCAGCTTTGTACCCACAGGTGGGAGGCAAAGTGTTTATTAGGATCACCACTAAAAATACTGTGTACATATGCACACGAGTAACACATTACTGTCCTATGGGTGCTTCTTCATAAATAGCTCGTTTCATCATCAAGGCTGGACAAATGTAGCCAGTGTTCTTGGAGTAAGGACCTCTTCCACTGTCCTTCCAAAGCAAACAAGATAAGCCATCCTCCTGGAAGGCACATGCCAGCATTTGGTTTCATTTGGCACACTGCATTAGGATGTTGGATAATGGGGGAAATAAGCCATGAAGTCAACAAGCTAAGTTTTTGTACTGTAGATCTAAACAATGGATGGCACCCTGTGCTGTGCTGAGTGCACACAGCTCCTTACTGGAGTCATGGGACCCTCCTGGGGGTCAGCATCATGTTGGACTTGAATCACAGCCTACAGCAAAATGAAGAGCAGGATCTCCTGTGATTACAGCCCAACTCCTGCTTCCATGGCAGAGCAGGACTCCAAATTAACCCACTGGTCATTTGCACTTCAAAAATAGCTGCTAATTACATTCCTTCAGAATGAACAAGGCAAAACCCATGCAGTATCTGCTGCCTGAGAATCTCTAAGCACCAGGACATTTGTGACGAACTAATTGTCCCTGACATCCAAGAGCTGCCCAGGCTTGCCCCTCCTTGGAGGGACAATGACCTGCCTTCTCCAAAGCAACCGTCAGCTTTGAATTCCCAACCTGAGAGAGGGGTATTTTTCATATTAGATTCCAGCAGGAAGATTTTGCAAAGATGACTCTTGTAAAGTCCTGGTAGGGGCTTTTGGTGCTCAAGTGTTTCTCCTAACTCATCCCAAACTGAATGCTGGTCTTTGCAAACATCAGGGCACTTGTAAGTGCCAAGTTCTGGCCTGGAACTACACAGTACCAACAGCTCCCCGTGCTCTGCACCTGTAAGAGTGATACAAAGGTGTATCATGAGTCATGGCACCCATGGACTGTGACATTGGAGAGAACTGGTGCACACTGAAAAAATGTTTGGGATTACAAGAAACAGTGGAAAAAGTAGTTTTCAGGCACCCACTGCCACTAATGCAGGCAAAACTGTCTGTATGTGTGTCTGTCTCTACCACACATTTCTAAAGAGGGGAGGAATGTATTTCTGGAATACTTGTGCTAAAAATAACCCCATCTCTGCTGTCTATGAAGAGAGGCAGGTATAGCCCTGGTTTCTGTAAGCCCTGAACTTGTGAACTGCTGGGAGGCTGAATCGCAACCAGAAAGCTCCCCATGGAAATGGTAATTCCTAATGCAGGAAGGTTAGCTGATTGCTTGGAAAATCCAAAACAGGCCTCTCACATGAAAACAGCTGGGGTTAACACTATTCATCAGGATAAATGTGGTTCACAGACTCCAGCTTTGAAAGGACTCAAATCTTGGGATAGGCATTAAGCTTATTCAAATATGGTGATAATAAATATATATATTTGCTAATTCAGTGTTCACATGAGAATCTAGGATCAGATGGCCTGTCGTTAAAATAAAACCAATTCTGGGGGAAATTACTGAATAACACGCAGCAAACACAACCCAGTGGCACTTAGATGTTGTTATCCTGCTCCCAGGAAATTTAAAAGCAAAAATTTCTGCTGCTTCCTTTCAGTGAATGTAGAGCAATAACAGATCACACTGAACTTTTGTAGACAGCAATTTGGACTGAAATTTTAAACTTGTATGAAAACAGTATGCAATTTGCACAAATATGACAATGGAAAATATATGTATGTCTGTATGCATAATTAACTCCATCTTTCACACTCACACTTGAAACTTCACGTGCTGAGAATTCTGACAAGAGAGCCTTATGCAGGAACAGTAGCTTTCAGCCTTTTCTGATTTGTATCCCATGCCAACACTTTCTCCAGGGAAATAAATAGAGTTCTGCCCTACTGCCAGAGACAGTTTTTTTCCTTTGTTACCTTAGCTGCAAATCCCAGAGAAGCAGTATGCAGACCCCGAGGGGTCAATGCACCAATCACATGCAAAAAGTCCCTGGTACATGGAAACCAATAAGTGGAACTGATTATAAACAGAAATGAAAACATCACCCTGGACTAGGAACATACAAGCATCAAACTGTTTTGGTTGTAGAAATTAAATGTTTTATAATTCTCATGGCATTAACAAGCAAGGGGTCTATTTAGGAACCCATGAGAGCAATAGGACTATATTGAGTTTTCAGTTCTTTGCTTACAGCACTTTTTGTCCAGCAGAGCAAGGCAGGTTCAGTTCTTACCTGGCAGCCACAGATTGAATGATTTGTTGGCTATTATCATGGTGAGTGGAATAACTTGATCTCAGGGCACTGGACAAGGAGTACAGGTGAGTGTAGAACATTGGCTGGACAGCCTCAGGGTCATATCAGCTGAACAAAAGCAGTGAAGCAGGGAAGTATTGATACAGGTATTTTCTCTCCCAAAGGGGAACAAGATCAAGGCTGCATTTTCTGCTCAGCACCTCCTGTCAGCCAACACAGGCTGTGCTGCACCTGGTGTCAGGGGACATGACAGGTCATACCCCTCTCTGTTTGTGTTCAACCCCTCACACATCCTTGTTTGAAACAGATTCTGTCCTGACAAACCCAGCTGAGAATATGTAGGTGAGAACATAAAGGTCCCCAGTACCTGAGAATCATTACCAGTCCTATGTCCTCTCCCCTTGGGGCCATTTCTGCACCTTTCTTGAAGGGCTGCTCACCACCCCTCGTGCAGAATTTGTGCAACGAGACAGATGCAGGACTCATCCGCAGCCTTTCTCCAGGCCTACTCCTTCAAACGTTGCCAGAAGATGCAGTTTACTGGTCCCAACTCCAGAGACTCCTAGAATTCTGACAAGGAGAGATTTTTTTTCAAGCCCTTGCATTTTTTTCCTATTTGTCCTTATTGAAGTTTTGAATGAAGCCTAGCAAAGTAAAAAGTCTCTGCAAAAGGAAGCTCCAGAATAAATCTGAGAGGGGTTCAAGAAAAAGAAATATTTCCTTAATTTAATATCTCATAATTTTATAATATGGTGTTTAATATAACAAAATGTCAAAATTCTTTTCATCCTGCCCTCAGAAAGTAGTAAAAGATATTATTTCCTAAAAAAAGATTGCTATGTTTCTCTTCTGAAATCAGATTTCTTATGAAATCAACAAACTTCACTACATTTTGGCTTTGACTGCATTTATGATCACTGGCAGACATTGGTTCCACCATCTTTTTGTCCATCTGGGAATAAGACCTTAAATGCAATTTCAAAAGAATTTCTGATCTCCTGATGTCCTCTCCTTGCTGCTGTGCCATCAATAGCACCCAGACTCAGCTGACTCAGAAACAACTTGTCTGGGTTTCAGCCCAGAACACTCATCCCAAATCTCTGTGAAGTGCCTGACCATGGCATCAGTCTGGGGCTCAGCATCTCTCTTTTGGCTTTTGGGAACAGAATGTAGACTAGAAGGACTCTAAAAACACAGACTCAGTGACACTTTTGGCAAGGATGTCAGTCAGAACCTCATCCTGCTTATTTCCCCCAAATCAAACTGACTTTTCAGTCAGGAGCAGTCATGTTTTACCAGTGACACAGCCACCTCTTGTACAGGGATTACACCTGAAGAACCCCAGAAAGATGCTTTTTCATAACTGCTTCACTATTAAACACTCTGCCAAGAGTGGAAGACAGATGTGGCAGAAAAGAAACTAACTATGGAGAATGTTAAACAGCAAAAGAGGGCTAAATTACTCTACAAGTAAAGATTAAACCTGCAAAGCACTCTTCTACCTGGACCCATTTTTCAAAAGGTTTGCATTACCTAAAATAGCCAAAAAACATGCTAAGTACCTATCTGCCTTCTGGGCATTGATTTTCCTTGGAAATCTTTCCCTTCTCATGAGGATATGTCAGCAAAAACTGACAGCACTTTGCATTTGCAGAAGAGGTTCAGCCTGTGCCAGGACATGCAGTAAACCAGTCTTTCAACTAAAGTTTAAGATATGAGCACACTTGTGACATATCAAATGAGGGGAAAAATACCTGTAAATAGTCTGAGTGATCTAAAAATTAGTTCTCATTAAAAACATTATGTAGAAGATTATTTAGAGATATTATTATTTAGAGATACTAAGCCAAATGCATTAGGTAATTTATAAACATAGCTATAATCCATCTAATTTCAGAAAAGGTTGGAAGAATGTGGGATTACTGGCCTAGTGTAAATATTTTCCCATTTTGCAAAGCAAAAACTGGAGACCACAGGCTAATTAAAATAGCTAGACAAACAATGATGGGAACCATAAGGGACTATTTTTAGGGGATTGTATGAGAGCCCAGGCAGCCATGAGTCTAGTCCACCCAGAGGCATCACATGGCTGCTCTCAAGAGTCCTTTACACTCTCTCACCCACCACAGACAAGGTGAACCAGACAGTATGATATTTGTTCCAGCCCCACACACCTCCATCCAGATTTCATGCAGTATTTTGCATTTTACACAACACATTACATGAATTCCCATGCAAGTTTCCACAGAATCACCATCCCTATCTTGTCCCAGGTTCCTTCACAGTGGAGAGATGGGGTTTGGGCAGTGTGAGCAGGGTTGGCTCCCCCCAGATGCTGAGAAATGACAAGAGGAAGTTGTGGTATGCTGCATTACGAGAGGAAGTTGTGTTATGCTGCAGTTCAGCTGGTGCTGCAGAGGTACTGTGATTCAAATGTGTGTTTATCTCTGGGTGATGAGAGGTGAAGAGAGAAAAGATAAAATATTAAAACTTGTTAAGTGTAATGAGTTGCCTGAATTATATGGGTTTTCACTTTCTGGTTTGTAGAATACACTTTCTGTGGGCCAAGAAGAAGAAAGAGTGAAGCACAGCAGAAGAAAACAATTTTATAATATAATTTTATTCCTCAGCAGTCAATGAAGTATCGAAACATGTCTGCATCGTCTCAAAAACTCAGAGTCCTGCAAAATGTGTTCAGATGATACAGGGGTGCAAAATATCTCTCTGCACAGTTTTATACTGGAGCACCAGTGGACAGTGACGGGGAGGCCATCTTGGTTTAGGAAAAAGGTTTCAGCCCAGATGTGAATCAGACAGGGAAGGAATTTAAATTTGCACTTCCTCCTTCTCAAACCAGCTTTCTTCCTAGCTCAGAATCCCTCTCAGGAAAGCATTATCGGAAACCACAAAGGTTTCGAAAAATACTTCATTTTTGCGTGTCTTGGCAGAAAAACAGGTACCAGGAGTATGCAAGCCACAGCAAACACACTTGCCTAACCTGCTTCCAGTCCCCCAGCAGATCAGAGCACACCAGTTAACTGCAAGAAGCAACACAGCTGTTTGCATTTCTCATTCCAGTAATCCGAGTAATTATAATACCATCTCTCTAAAATGATATGACTTGAAGTCACGTTTAAGAAAAGTAAGCAATCTAAAATTGGCATTCAGTAAACCAGAAAGCACTAGAGAGAGAATGAGAAGTTCATGCCCATCCTTTCAGAAAAAGCCAATGTGCAATTGTTCAAGGTTTTGCTGAATGTCAGGAATGGAAGATTAACAAGCAGTGAGATTATCAATGTCAGCAGGAGGAATTCATGCAAACACAGCAAGGCCAAGAACAGCTAAAAACCTGGCCTGAAAGATAGCAAATGCGATTCTCTGCAGAACAGTGCTAAATAATGACTGAGAAGAAAGGAGCCAAATAAGAAACAGGAAAGCAACCACTGGAGAAGAGCAAGGAAACAGGGCATTCAGAGACAGAACTCCGTTGTGCTGGTGCGCTGCGGGCATCGGTCCCAGCTCCTCCGCGTGCAGCACACCTGGGCTGGCTGACACAGCCCAGGACCTACCTGAAAGGTCCATGGCAGAATTTGCCTAGGGAATTGAGTGAACTGGGCATCCAGGCATGGATTTTCATACTTTCCTTGTAGCTGAACTTGGAAAATGGAGTCAGTGATATATGTGGAGTAGATACGAAGATGCCATCAGAGAACAGCCTAAGAATTCCCCCAGGCCTAAAACCTACATCATAACCTCCCTTAATGATGATTAATTAGATGAGTCCCAGGTAATCAGAGACTACTCCTAGCAGTAAAGTGATTCCTGGGACTGAAAGTCACTGTATGAAAAGTACTAAAGTGGCTGGTATCAAGAAACTGACAAATGCAAACAAAATAATTCTTTAATCTCATTCCATTAAGGAAAAGGCATGTGGTTTGAATTATGATCATATAAACCACTGCCTTCAGGCATTTTTTTAATATTTCTAGTCTGCTAAACTCATTAGAAAGTTCATGCTGTCAAATATTTGAATAAAAATATAATGGGAATAAAGAGATAAATACAGTCTTTTCCAAAAAGTCACAGCTGGTTTCCTTTAAACTTTACAAAAGTGTTTTAGACAAAAAAAGATAAACATAGAACAATAATGGAATTATTACTGGTGAAAATTCTAATGCAGCAACCAGGTACAAGATTAATTATCTTCCTGCAGCGATTAGGGACTCTTCTCTTAGGAACAAAACTCGACATGCTTATAAAATCTTGGAGCTGAGTTGACTGACAGTTTCTCGATCCAATTGTGTTTTTCGATTTTGCATATTTAAACCTGCTGGAGGCACGGGAACTTCCTTTTGAATCCAGCTCTCCTGCAGGGAGCCGGGGGGGAATGGATCCGGGCCTGGCCCTCGGGAGCTGGCCCGAGCCTGCCCTCCCCCCGTGCCAGGGCACAAGTCCCTGGAACGCTGCGGGAGACCCTCCCTCAAAGCCGGGGGCAGCTGAGGAACACCCGTGAGCTGCACAGAGACCGCCGGAGCGGCTCCCAGGCCCCGGGAGGGGCTCCCCTTCCCCCGCTCCACGCGGCCCCGCGCAGACCTGGCGGGAGCCGAGTTCCAGCTTTCTCAGACTGAGGAAAACATCAAATAACTGGCAGCATCAAAGGAAAAGGGCTTTTCCTCCAAC